>VZTT01076719.1:4296-19798 GCA_013400855.1 Buphagus erythrorhynchus | reverse complement strand
AGATATGAAGAAAGTGCGCATTTGTAAAAACCCGTGCAGAAAAAAGAGATTTTTTTCTTTTTTTTTTTTTTTTTTTTTTTTTTTTTTTTTTTTTTTTTTTTGCTTTGTTATTTTTAAAACTCTCACATCAGTTTGAAATACTAGCTTCTTCTATTTCTGTACTCAACATTTTGGCGTATTCTTTCTATCCTTGTTACTATGATCTGGATTTCCTTAATCAGAGGGGAAAAAATATCTAATCTTGGTTACTGCAAGCCATGCTGCTAAAAATGCTCACTTCTGTGCTCAGTGGTGCTCTTAGACTAATCTAGCACTGGGAAAAATGTAGGCTGATAATAAGAAAGCTACCTATTGAAAACTATTTTCAAGGAAAGTGAAACGTGAAGGCAAGCAAGCAAAATTCCCAGTGAGTTTCCTGAAGGGAAAGATCTGCATTGTTCTGTGCTCCAGTTGCCAATGACCTCTGGGGGATAACATGATCCACCACAACCTGTGCTGACTTTCACAGTGTCTAGGGACTATGATCTTCAGAGCCATGAGGACCTTTACTCTCTTTTGTGTCAATAATTCATTTAGCTTTCCCATTTGAGTTCTTTGAGAGATTTCTCCAGAGCATGAAAGTTCACTTTGCAGTGAGTTTTCCAGTTGTAGCAATTTCTTGCTGCCTGGTTGTTTAATTTTATTTAATTCTATTTAAGTTTTTGCTGTTACATAGTTCAGTCTTGGTCACATATGCATCTAGGTGTTGGGGTTTTGTAAATTGGGGATTTGTTTGTAGCAAATGAGGAGCTCAAACATGGAGCAACTGACTTCTTTATGCCTAAGTTGTCCCAATGATGTTTAGTACATAGAAAGGTTGTCAAGCACTGGAAAAGACTTCCCAAGGAAGTGGTTGTGTCACAATCCCTGGAGATATTTAAGATATGTATAGATGTGGTGCTTGGGGACACATATGGTGGGCTTGGCAGTGTTAGGATTAGAGTTGGACTTGGTAATCTTTAAAGTCTTTTCAAACCTAAATAATTCTGTGATTCTCTGTTGGTGTTTTAGAGGGTTAAAAAGCAGTAAGAAGGAGCAAGAGAAATGGAAAAATAATAGCTATAGAAGTATTGTAAGGTTAGATCTTCAAAAAGAAGCTTTGAAAAAACTTACCAAAATACATGTGTTCAGCTAAAACCAGTACTCTTTTCCATTGAGAAATATTGTCTAGGTCAAATTGGGGGATTGCACCAGTTATGTAAAATACAGGGGAATTTCTTGTGAGTCTGCTGCTTGTGATGTCTGTCAGTGGCTGATGCAAGCACTGTACATCTGATGTGCTCTGGATATGTCTCACTCACTATGTGTATTTCAGTCAACCACATCCCAGGCAGAGTGAGGGACTCCTGTGATTTAACAAACACAAATCTCTGTGTATATATATTCCTATGTATTTTGCCAGAAGGAATAAAATACTTTGGAAGAAGAAATTGTACTTTGGCGTGGATTTTCTAGATTTGATTTTAATACTAGCATTTAATAAAAAAGCCACCAACCTTGCTGTAACAAATAATAGTTTTTGTTTTATTTATTTGAAATCTGAGTAAAGAAATTTGTGTCTATGAAGCTGAGAAAATGCCCATATGAATGGGGGACTGTAATAATAAGGGAAAGTAGGCTGAAATGGTTATAGTTTTCAGCAGTTATGTGGAATTTAAAATTATTTAGATTCCTTTACACTTAAAACTTAAGTTTTGAAGAGTTATGCATTTTTGCATTATTTCTGTCTTCACCTCCTTTATAATCCAGAAATAAAAGGAAATATAAGAAATGTCCAAACTTCTTACTTTTGTATAGGCAATTTGTAATTAGAAGTTTGAATTAGTATCTCATTTTTTAAAAATGGAGAAAATGTTGGGGAAATGGTAAAGCTGTCCCTTTGTCTAAAGTAATTACAGTATGATGAGTGTTTTGGCATTTCATAATAAGTATCACTCAAATTACTTATATTATTATATATATTATTTTGCCTCAGAATTTATTTAAATCTTTTTTATAAAATCCCACAAAGTGCTTTTGTCCACCACATGCCTTCAAAAATTGTAAGCCTTTTAAGATTACAGATGCAAGGAAAACCAACATCCATTTTCACAAAGGGAGATGTTGTAACAGTGTATTTGCACCACTTAATTAGTGGCTTGTTTGTAGTTTCTTTTGTCTTTACTCAGAGGCAGGATTAAAAACATGAAGGAGATGAATTTTCTCATGTTCAGGCTTGGTTGTTTATTAAATCTTATCTAAAGTACAGACAGTTCAGCAGCACTTCCAGCTACCAGCTAAAAGCGAGCAAAATGGAGGTGAACCTAGCTAGTTACAAAGTCTCTTAAAGCTAAATGGTCCAATAGAGAATGAACACCTATATTATTTATACTTTTGACCCAATTACTAAACTCCTGTGACTCACAGTGGCAGCACTAACTGTCCAACCAGAAGCTACTACCTGAAACCATGAAGAAGAAGGAAGAAGAACACAGAAAGGAGACAATACTCAAAATCCTCCATCTTGTCCCATACCTATCACTACATTATAAAAACCTTACATTTAAAACCCTTCACCATGTGAAATCCCACACTTCTATTTTAACTACACACCCATGACTTTAACTATATTACTCAAATTTGGAAGCCTTCTCCAAGGCCTCAGGTCAAAAGCAGTGTTCTCCAGGGGTCAGTGCCAGAAAACACAGAAAGCTCAAGAATTCCAGGTTTCTGGGATCCAGCAAGATGTCGCAGTGCAGAACCTGGGCAATCCAGTCTGACAGTGCTGTTGGAGCAGAGCTGAGCTCCACTGCAGAGGTGCTGTAGGCTGGGAAGGGAAGGTGTCAGCCTGGGCTTTGCTGCACTTGGGGTGGCTCAGGTGTGGGGTTTGGGCTCTTTCTGGGCTGGTAGCCAGCGAGAGCAGGCACTGGACAAGGGTGGGTGGCAGGTCAGCCTTGCTGCTGCAGAGCTGAGCCCAGGGCACAGGGCTCTGGAGGGGACTGTCCTCCTGACCCAGCTAACGCCAGCTTTTAGAGCTTTGCCTGTTCTTGGTGAGGATGCAGCAACTCCCCAGAGAAGAATGAGTCCAAAGTCATGACTTTCAGTCTGTGCTTCTGGCAGCTGGACTGAGGAGAAATGAGCTTGAGGTTGTAGGAATAGTTATTGTTGGTGATTTACTATGTGGTAATGGACTAAAGGCATCCTGTTTCCTATCAAGATCTTAGGGCTTTACAAGTTGTTGTGACCTTTAGATTATGGTTTCCAGAGGTAGAGAATGAAAGTAAATCTCAGTGTGAAAATAAGAATGGATGTGAAACACATGTATACACCCTGTCCTTTCTCTGTCTCACTGTGAGGAAGCCAACAGTGAACTATTCACTGTTAACTAGGGCAGCATTTCCACTCCAAAGCTACTCACTGTGTGTTCATTGCAGCCTGCAATTTGGGAAACAACTTTGCACTCCTTCTTCATTATATGCAAGACATTTAAACATCTAACCACTTTTTTTCTGAAGTTTTTAGATGTTTTTGCATTAGTCCATAATTGGATAGCTAAATGAGAAGGCTACTTGAATAAGTATTTTAGTCACCTCTACTAGTGACATCTATAATAAAACTGATTTAAAAAAACCCTAAAATTTGTTTTTAACAAGGCAGAATGCCTTTTTAAGCACAGATTGGAAGCCAAGAATATTACTGCCTTATCTATAATGAAGTGTTCCAAACAATGTAGCAGGAAAAAGATCTGAGAGTTTCATTATGGCAAATTAGTAAGTCTGCTAATACATAGGAATTGGATAGCAAAATAGTGGGTTGTTGTTTCTACTGGAGAGAGGTGAAAGGGCTCAATTTTGCATACATATGTATGTCCTTATGTCATTGAATAGAAAGCTGGAATGTTGATATCAGAAAAAGGTGTAGAGTTGCCAAAGTGCCTGAATTTTTGCATAGGGCAAATGAAGAATAGTTGAATAAAGAGAACATTTGCATTTTCTGGCTAATGGTTAATTGCGTGTGGTGGACAAGTATGAGGCACCAAGTCAGTTTACCTGGGATGCCCCTGCCTATTTAAATATAAGCAATTTTTAGGGTCAGTTGATTTAAAACTTTCAGCCATGGCTTAGCAAGAATTTACATACAGATGTGCCCTGTACTGTAATGTCAGTTTCCTTTCAAAAAATGGATACATGAATACTCTTTGTAAATCAGACATAGGATACCAAATGTGAGGGTACCATGTGCACAGCTGCACACAGCTCATCCCAGCTGAATTCAACCTTAACCATGCCAGGTTGGCTTGTCTGCCCTTCTCTGTAGTGTTTAACAAGAGTACTGTCAAATCAGTCCTCTGTATGATTTGAGCATTAGTGCTGACCCTCCAAGCTTTCTCTATGATCTTTTGGTTGGTTTAGAACAGGAAGGATGTCTGAGCACTGCAGTCTAAAAGATACGTAGGTGATGCTGAGGGCAGCCCACAGGTCAGTTTTTTGCAGTGTCAGTCTGGTCTTGGAGAAAAAATAAAATTCCCTTTCCTTCCAGACAACTGGAAAATGGTGAAATGTGGGAAAATATGATGCACTTCAAAAAAGTCAAACACTTTCTCTGAATTTCAGAATGGAAAGTTTTAATGTCAGGTGTATTTCTTTTTTTGCAGAGTTGATTTGTTCTCTGTTAGGACTGTATAAAAGGGGGCAAGTATCAGTCTGTCACAAAGGCCAGCTGAGCTATCTGGCCCTTTGAGCAAGTATCATTCCTTAGCTTGGTTCAGTTTTAGACTCTTCACTTAGGCTGCAACTATTAAGGATACAGGACTTTTATGAATGATGTAAAATGTACATTAAAGTATGATGTGATTATATCCACATCTGAAGACTGTAATCATAATTCAGAAAATGACATCATTAAAGATGCTTTCCTGTAGCATTTTGACCACTCTCTGAACAATGATTGATTTAATGGGACATTGACTACTTAGAGCAATGTTCTTGGATGGGCTTTAGTCTAAAAAAATAAGAAAGAAAAAAAAGATTAAATGGCTTTATTAGTCTGATTTTGTAGGGCAGATTAAGGCTACTGTTTAGATCTCTAAACAAGATAAGATGCTTTAGTTGTTAATGGTCTTTTCTCTCTATGAAGTGATATATGTGAAAAATAAAACAACCACCTATTTGAGAACAAAATCCTTTTGATAGATCCAGTGATGTAAGTGTATGGTTGATATTAGCAACTACCATCTGGGTTATTGAATAAATATTAATTTCTTTCCCCCTATTAATTACTTTTTTGTTGTTGTTTACTGAAAACTGGCATGTCTATGAGCCTTGATAATGATACTTGGTCTCTAAAGGCTGAATCAAAGCAGTTAATGTTATGGGTGCAATGCTGAAAGGTCTTCTTTTTTGTTTTGTTTAGCCTACAAGCCCTAAGTTTGGAAAAGCAGACTCATATGAAAAACTGGAAAAACTAGGGGAAGGGTCCTATGCTACAGTATACAAAGGAAAAAGCAAGTAAGTGGTGTTTTCATTTAATTTTGTATGTAAATGAAGATAAGCAGAAAGTATCAACTGATGTTGCTGAGCATGTACCTAGATCCCTGTGAATCAAAGTGCTACTGCCTGCCCCATGCTCTAATGAAGGGGGCTGAGACCATATTGCACAGGTAGCCTATTGCCTGCACACCAGAACAAGATGAGGTTCTTGTTAATCTGATGGTTTTTTGCACTTTAATGTTGTACTACTTTCTTGGTGTCCTTACCAAATTAATTTCTAGGGGTAAAAGCAAAATGAGAGTAGAGTTTTATGATGGTCTGAGAGCAATGCTGATTATATGTGATAAATAGTTCATTTTTGTTTATCATTAAAAAACACTAATAAAACAACATGAAAGAATGAATGGAATTTTGGACTACTCTAGGTTTAGTTTGTTTACAAGAGTTTATTTACAATTGTTGCAACCACTCTACCTCAAAATAATTTACTTTATACATGTCACATATTTTTTCAACCACTTTAATGTTATTTATTGCGGCTTTTTTATCCCCAAATGCCCTAAGTGCTTTTATATTGCATAAAATAACTCAGTAAACACACTTAAAATGTACTTCTTCAGCCAGTGCTTCCATTCAGTTACCCATTGTGAAGCAGAGTTTCTTGTGCCATTTGACATATTTAATGAAGTTTCCATAATTAGATTCCCAATAATAAGAAATTGGTTCTGAAAGAGGGATTTGGTACATGTGATATCTTTATTTAAAAACTTTGGTTAGTCAGTGATACATGAGGCAGCACTGCCATTCCAGCAGAGAATACCATGATGGTCATGGCAAAAAAAAAAACCTACTGAAAACCAGAAAATATGTCCTAACATTTTCCAGGGTCATTAACTTGGTTAGGTACTGAAAATTATCTTTTTTCACTGAGTATTTGTAATAAATCAGAATGAAGGTTCCCTCATCTCTCAATAGCTTCCTTAGGTATTGACAAACAGAATGACAGCTGATAGGAATAAAAACATGTTCCAAATGTAGAAGAAATATTCACACTTCTGCCATGCCACTGCAGGTATTGTCTTTCACTGGCAGCTTTCTTCAAGGAAATGCTATTATGTTGTGTTGTTAATGGCTCAGTTATGCATTACCATAAGTTCCAGACATTATACATGTGTAAGCTTTTTATTGGGGTCTATGTAATATGAGAAAGCAGTATAGATTTCAGCTTGTGCCTAATTACTAAAATCCTTTAGTAAAATCACAGGGAGTATCTGATGACAGTCAGTCCATATGTCTTGGCTTTCAGTAAGACTGAACTGAGGCAACAGAGTCACTGGATGTCCTGTCAGTCAGTGGAACAGACTGAAATTTAAAAGCAAAGCAAAACCTTTCCCTGAAGCTATTGCATTAAGAGTGAACATGTTATGAAATGCAGATTGGTTGGAAATACTCATTTTAGTAGAGTTGCCTGCAAATCTGAAGGAAATACTTCAATGATTTTAATGGTACTTGAATAATAAATTGAAATTACTGGGCACACTGCTTTCTCTATTATAAACAGCTGGCTCTGAATAAGTAGTGAGAGTTATAACAATTTTGTATGACTTTGTCCTGTTGCTTTGTAACATCTTCTGCAAGGTCTTTAAAATGTGTTCTGAAAAAAAGTATGTGTAACTAGAGTGTGGATGAGAATTCATATGCAGAGAGTATTTCTACTGTTATAGTAGTATTCCTTCACCTGTTTGAATTCGACTTTTTTTCCCCACAGAGAATTGAATAATTTCTATATTATCCAGCACTATCCAGATTCAGCACCTTTAGTCCAGGCTTCTGTTTTTTGAACTAGAGAGACAGTTGAACTGCTTCACAGCAGGAAGAGATAATACTTAGTAGATAGGGAAACACTGCAGGTGTTGTCTGCTATTTCAGAAGGACTTGTTTATTGAGGTAATGTAGCCCTGTTACCTCTTCTGTCCCTGTGGGGAGGTGAGGAATCTCTCACCTACGTGGTGTCCCTGTAGAAGGAAGAGCATCACTGCTGTGATGTACTCCTGGGGAACGTAGGTGAGCAGGTATGGGGTGAATGCATGGGCCAACACTGGCTCTGGCCATCCCTGCAGTATTTAAAAGGTGTGCAAGTGTGCACCTAGAGGCATGTTTAGTGGTGGGCTTGGCAGTGCTGGGTTAATGGTTGGACTCAGTGATAGAGGTCTTTTCCAGCCTAAACAATTCCATGATTCTATGGCTGAGACCTGAACCTGGCTGCTGCTTTTCAGACAGATTTACTCTGACTGTCTATAGCTTTATCTTAACATGATACAGAAATAGATAGAGATTGTTTTTTTCTAGATTCTGATATGGGTATGTAGGGTGAGACTGTGATATGCATCACTGTGTTCCCCTGCCTACAGTCTCAGTGGGAATGCAAATGAGCAAAAGAGGTCTTTTTATTTTGGTGTGTTCCCAGTTTGGCTGCTAAAGGATTAAGCTCTCATGGCACAATGCAGAATGCAGACACATGATGGAAAAGCTGGAGCTGGTAGTACACAAGTGGATTTTGGCCAAAATATTTGAGAATCCCTAATAACCAACTCTAATGCTTGGTTTCTTCATTTTGCCAAAATGTTTCTGAGATGTGTCCTTAACTGTAGTTGAAGATGGAAAATTTAACATTTTATTGAGCTATTTTGAACAATGCTTTGTACTCAGAATTATTTTGCTCATTACTTGTCACCAGCTGCATGTGGCAAGTAGTAGAGTTTGAGGTTTTTTATGCATTTCCCGAGATACATTTCAGCTTTTAAAATTATTTCCCCTGCTGATCATAATGATGGAATAAAACATTCTTAATATTAGCATACTATTTGGAGAGTCTAAAAGATGCATATCTGCCTGAAAAGGCACAAAATCAGCCATTCCCTTCCTAAAATTCAAGGTAATATATGCAGTAATTTGCTTTCAGAACAATCCTGGCTTTTTGCACCTTGAGTAGGATAAATGGTACCAAGCCCTTGTCTTCCTATAAAACCCGTTGCTTTTCTATCTTTTTGAGCATCTGTGGTTGTATTCCAGGAAATTGAAATGAAATGGGCTAATTCCTTTTACTGGATGATGGATTTCTCTTTCTGTAGTCAGATAAAAATGAATCCCTGGGGTGAAGAAGCAGCAGAGTGAAGAGGACTGTGTTATTGAGGAAAGTGAAGCAATATTCTCTAAGGCTGGGCTTTTTTGTTTATAGGAGAAACAGCCAAGCAGTCATTTTTTCTGCCTGACAGTTGCATCAATAGGTAAATCTATTTGATTTCATGTGTTGCACATCAGATGCGTGTAATGAAACTCATCTTGGCATGTTCATTTTCTACTTTCATTCAGGCTAGATTCTCATATTTTACTTAGTTGTATAAAATCACAGGAGGCTGCTTACTGCATGAAATTCAGATGACTTTGAAGGGATTTATTTTAATGCAAAATTTTGGAGAAGTGGGACGAATAATTTACTGATAACACTGTAGAAAATGGTGCAAGTTCCATTGACTCTGTATCTGATTAACACCTTGGACGTTTGCCATACAGTAGGTTCAAAGCAATGGGTGGCCTTTGAATTCCTGTATCATTTCACTGTGTGGTTGAGCTGAGGAAGTGCTGCCTATCTGTGTATTGGCATGTGTGTCTTCCTGCTGCCTTCCTGTTGACCTTCTCCCCTCTTGAGCTTGATTATGAATGTACCTGAACATACACCAGTGGGATCTGGCTTGATCTGTGGCACATAAATGTTGATGTGAGTTGTGAGTCTGGAGATGAAGCTGGTGACAGCACAAGGGAGCTGCTGCCAAGCAGAGCCCCTTGCAAAGCAGCGTGGAGACCTTGTGTTCCCCCACTGGGAACTCTGCATATTGCACTTAAGGGAAAAACCTGTGCTTTTGGCAATTGGATGTGTTGGCGTGCTTTCCATCCTCTCCCGCTGTGTTCGGTTGCCCTTCAAGGCAAAGAATTAAAAAAGATTCCCTGAGTTAAAGTGATGTGATCTGTGCTTGCACAGCACGTGTCTGTGATTTGAGAGGCATGCCAGTGCTATCTCCATTGTGATCTCAATCTGCTCCTTCAATGTCCATGTGATTTTTTACTGTATCTTTACCTTTTAGGGCACCTTTACTGAATTGCATGTGCTCATAGTATTGCAAAAATGCGTAGAATTTGTAATAGCTCCATCAAGACATTTTCGCCTGTTTTCCCTATCACAAAATGACATAATTTCAATTTACTCTTAATAAAACACTTGCTTGAATGAATTCTGATCCCTATCCTTTTTAACTATTAATACAAGAAATCAGTAGAGCACAGAGCAGAGCACAGTAGAAGCTGGTGCTGTCAACAAGAGCTCAAAGGCTGCAGAGATAGGGCAGGCCTTCCTTCCAGACACCTCTCCCATTTCAGTTCAAAATCTGAATTTTTTATTTTCAAGGTGACTTCAACTTCTATCCAAAGATAAAATGTATTTTTTCAGGGAGCTGGGGGATTTGACATTTATCTCCATCAAAGGCAGTACCTTTTACTGTTCCCCTTAAAAAATCAATAGGGAGTTCATGGTGCAAAGTGGAGAGAAATCGTACTCAGGCAGGCACCATGCTCTGTACTGGATTGTTTCCATGCTGTGTTATTCTTGAGGCAGCAGGGAATCTTTAAATAATCAGGGGGAGCTACCTCTGTCTGTTATTGGCATGATGTATTGCAGCCTGTGTTGCGAATATAGCTGACCATAATATTTCATAAATATGTGTGTGGATGGCTGCTCACAGTAAAAGGGATGGTGTGTGTATTTTGGTTTTTATGTTTATGACATTGAAACTTTCACTGAGGATGGCTGACAGGACTAATTGCTGTTCCGACTTTTGTTTTTGAAGTTGCAGAATTTCTTTTACTTGTCATGAGATCTCTCTGACTCTTTGATTGTCTTTTATGTTCAATCTGTTGCAAGTGCCATACGCTTGTAATGGTCAAGCTGCCATTTTTTAATCATTCTCCAAGCTTTACTCTGTGCCCATGTGAGGTGGTGTGTTCACAGGCTCCCTCATAAGTTTCATGTAGAACAGTCCAGTTCCCAGGAAGGTTTATCTTCATGTTATGGCCAATTTATTTAGACTGATATTTCAAAATTACTCTAATTCGTGTTGTCTTAATGACCTAAACTTTCTTAACCTTTTCTTTATTTCTTGAAAATTGTGTGAAATTAGTGTTCTACAAATAAAATCCTCTTTTCATCTGAGGATAACAGATGGCTGCAAAAGGAATACATATTCATGGGTTACAAAAATGCACTTTATGGTTACCCACTAGGCTTTCTTCTTTTCCCCCCTCATTTTTTAACTTACTTCCTTAACTGATTTTTGTCAGCAAGTTATGACATGGGATTATAAAATGCGTACATAAATGCTTTAATAAAGTTGCAGATCTTTAATAAAAATAATAACTTAAAGTTGAATTAGATAGAAAAGTAATAACAACTAGATGTTCAACTGCTATACCAAATGGTGGAAAATTAAAGTAGAGTAAGTACTAAAATAAGTTACTAGGATTCTAACTAGAAGATGAATCATTGACTATATTGATCATTTACTGGGTGAATTTCTCAGCATTTAAAAGAAAGATTGGGAAAAAATTTTCTCCATAGTTGAATATATATAAAGAACGTCACACTATATATCCTGTGCTTCGGTGGAAAATTAAAGTTAAGGAGACTAAATATTATTATAAGGTGACTAAATATTATTATCTCACATAGCAGGGGACAAAAGTGAAGAAAGTAAGTCTATTATATTACTTACCCAGGAGTAACCTGGAAAACTTGGCAGAAAAACTAGGATAGAATACAGTTATATCACATGCATGTAGTGGAGTTACTGGATAGTACATTATTGGCCATATATGCATGATTGGAATGGTAGGGAGAATACTGAAGTAATTTGCCAGCTGCCATTGTGCACCAAAGCATTTTCCAGTTAGCTGATCAGTGGCATCTCTCAGAAAATCCCCTGTGACTGTCAGTGTGCACAGTTGTAGGAGGCCACCTTACTTATCAGGGATATCTCTGTGTTTGTCTTCAGCTTCTCTTTATCTGAGCATCAGTGGGGCGTGGAGAGATGTGAGGTGTGTGGAGGAGGATGGTGCTCAGCTTTGCTGTCCCTGCTGCCCACCCCAGGTGACTCCTTCCAGCAGGCAAGGGTTGAGCAGAGCCCCTGTGCTTAGATGAGCTGCTGAGCAGTTTGAACTGGTGTGAGCTGGGGGATGAGGGAGCTGGAGGTAAGCTCTTACCTGCCCCTGTTCAAGTGGGGGCTGCCACGCTGTTTTTACGAGACTGCCTTGACTCCTGAGTTCCAGTGACAGCACTAATTAATAATTTAAATCCTTCATCACTCATGAAACTCTTTGATCTTCTGGTTTTTCAGCCCTAATAAATGTCAGGCATTATGAAGTACCTTTAATCCACTGGCTTCTACTAAGACAAGGTTACTTTTTTTCTAGGATGAGGTTAAAAGATGGTGGGATTCAAAAAGAGAAATTCAGAGCCTGTGTTAGTCCCTTGAGAATTTAAATGATAGGGCTTTAGCAGGACTGGGAGTGGCTTTTGTAAACTAGAAATCTAAGTCCTTTTTAGTAAGAAAAATAGAATATAAACCATGTTTACACTGAACTGTCTTTTATGTTAATGATTAAAAGAAATGTTTCCCTCAATGTGGAATTAGTTATTCGTTGGTAGAATAATCAGAGGTGACTAAACCTACAGTGAATGTGCCCCTGTCAGGTTTCTTCAAAGGAAATTTCTGGCAGAGCCTGGTTTCACTAGGCATCCATGGTCTGTTTGGAGTTTTAGGTGTCTGTTTATGACATTAATACCACTACAGAGTAGATCTAATTAGATATTCTCAAGGTTTGATCATCAAACTTTGGGATTTTCCTCTAAATGAATATTTAACAATTGAAATTTACCTTTCTTCATAGGAATTAATTTCTTGAAATTTGTATCACAAATTAGAGCATCATCCCAATACCATCTACTGATTTTTCTTTACAGAAATGTTCCCAGACTTAGCACTTGCTCAAATTATGAGCTCAACCTCAACTCCAACAAGTGGTAAAACTCAGTATTAAATAAACAGATTGAAATCAAAATTGGCAGATTTTATGTTAATTGACTCTTTTAAATGTGTATATTTAGAACATTTATTTCATCTAAATATATCTGAAGAACTCGAGAAAATAGTGTTATTGTACTCTTTTGTTCTCTATGTGGCATCATCAGCATTATCCCCAGAGAAGCCAATTAAGTCATCAGTTAATTTATATTCATCAGTATTAAATATTATTATAGCATTAAAGCAGTAAATAATTTCCAGTCGTCTTTACTTTCTCATAAATGGTCATTTTTTGTAAATGTATTTATTTTGGTAGTGCTGATATATGCTAGTTTAGAAAATGCAGAATGACACATTATATTAGCATTTTTTGTAATATCTGGCTCATTTGTATTTTTTATAATATGCAGACTTTTACTTTATGCTGCATCAAGCAATTTGGACTAATTTTTCTTTTGCCTACATTGCACATATAATGAGAAATGTATTAGAAGAGATTAAATAATGTTAAGGTGCTGAATTTCCCTAAATTGGAAAACTGTCCATCAGCTGTAGGTATTTTGCCTAAAGTAGTTTTGTGTGATAATTAGAGAGACTTTAGGATTCTGTACTTTCTCTGAAGGTTTTTCAATGGGGAAGAGAAAGTGAGTTAGTTTAGGAGGGAGGATGGCTTAGAAAATAGGAATTCTTTAGTCAATATTGCCCTTAATAGAAACTAATGAGGCAGTTGACAGGATGGGCATAAGGTGATAAGTGTAATCTTTGACACAGTGAAGTGTATTATTTCGAGAAGGTGTGAAATTGTTTGCTTTGGACAGTGAGTAATAGAGGTGGTTTAATGAGTCCTAGATGTTAAAAGAGTCAGCAGTGTTGCCTTTTCACTGTCTAAAAGGCAGTCTGCTTGCCAGTTTTTTTACTTGTATTTGAAAATAATGAAAATACTGAGCATGCTTTAAAAGTTGTGGAAGACAAATGTGAATTAATATCTGGAAGGAGTTCTGCTAACCTTATCTGATCACTTCTGAAGTCTGCAAAGACAGGTATTGATAGGTTCCAGAGGTAATTTTACCCAGGTTTCCTTCTTTCACTGTTGTTTCTAAGGAAATTTCCATATTATTTTGACATGGCATCACAAGTTTCAGGGCATAATTTCATGACATAGATCACTTGATCCCATGACACATTGCTTCTCAAAAGGTGGACACAGTTCTTACATATTTTCTAGTGTTCTTTTTCTTTTTTTACGCCTTTATAATTTTTTAAAATATGATTTAATTATTCTTAGAAGGTCTAGTCTTCTCTTATTTAAGCTCTCTAAGCAGTCTCATTGTAAAGTCCAGCAGAAATGAGAGCAAATACAAGGCAGTGTCAGGAGTGTGTGGCAAGGATTAAGCAGGAGAAACCTATACCATGAGGCAGCCCTTAGCTCATCTCTTCAGCATCACCTAACTGCATCCTGGAATTGCATCAGTGGCAGGATAATTAAAGGATGTGAATATACACCCTAGCTCTTTAATTGATGCTTCATAATTTCTCACATCTCCAGTTTTATATGCTCTTGTTTATAGAAAATTAAATGGAAACAAAAAAAAGATTTTAATGCCTGGATAGTAAATTAGAATAAGGAGGCTGTTGTATTATGGGAAATATAGATTGATATATTGGAGATAAATTATATTAAAGAGGAGAATGAAATCCAAGAGGAGCACTACTGGAGAGTAGTTTGATTATTTTGATAGTACTAAGAGTTGCTATGATGTCTGTCAAGATGATGATAGGTACCAATGACAAAGGGCAATGATAACTAAAAAGCACAGCTCACTTGCTGTGTTTAATTGTGAATTCTTTGAAATTGTTTCCATACTATTGCTGTTTGTGTTATATATTGCTCTTCATGAACCAATGGAATGTAGAACTTCAGATTAAAAAGAACATAAACTACACAATGCTGCATTTTTTTGGTCCTTCTCTATCAAGAGCCTCCATATCCCTGTTTCCTTAATACCTCTTTAATGTGTTTTTTTAATTGTGATTTGCATTGCCTTCTCTGAGCACAGCATCTATCCTGTTCTCTATCTGCAAAATTATCTTGTTTTTCTTACTTAAGTTCCTTCTGCAGTTATTTCATCTGTTGCAAAATATTCAAGTTATCCAGGTATCTATGTAATATGTATATGATAGGTAGGGTGGTGGATTGACAGAAGAATTGAAAACTGCATGTTTATGAACTGCATGTCTGTCATCAGTCCCTCTGCTTTTAATATACTTCATTCTCCTGTCTAAGCATGACACGTGAAGTTACTTGAGGCAAGGTTTATATTTTTCTGATGCCATAAGTCCTGTTTAAATTCAAATTAAAAAGTATGTAAGGTAATTATAAGGAGAAATCCAGGAGAGTTAAGCTGATAATTTCCTTTCAACAGTGACTAGGGGCCTGAGACTTGAACTGATGCCAGCCTGAATATTGTGAGTAATTGGAAGGTGATGAGCAAACCATCTTTTGATAACCAGGGTTTCTTAACTTGCTCAGAGTCATTGTGCAATGTTCTGTATAGGGCTAATGAGTTCCTGGTAATCAGGAACTGAATAATCAGAAGAAACAAGACAGTAACCATCCGTCACTGAACTCATGTAACTGCAAAAATTAAAAGCCTGAGGGAGAAGAGTGAATTCAGAGTTGGTGGTTATCCATATCATCTTGCTTTGAAATGTCATACATCTTCTAGGCCCATCCCTCTTGTAGTACAGTAGAGAATTGCCTCCATGACTACAGGAGTGTAAAGTCTACAATGTGTCCTTGAATTTGTGGCTGTAAAGGCTAATTTTGCTTTTACAGAAATAAATCTTAATAATAATAATAACAAT
>VZTT01076718.1:38173-49008 GCA_013400855.1 Buphagus erythrorhynchus | reverse complement strand
AGTGCACAAAACACACACAGAAATCCAGCAGGGTGCAAAAAACACAGACAGGGAAATCCATCAGGGTGCAAGAAACACACAGGGAAATCCAACAGGGTGCAATAAACAGCCAGGGAAATGCATCAGGGTGCAATAAACACACAGGGAAATCCAGCAGGGTGCAAAACACAGCCAGGGAAATACATCAGGGTGCAATAAGCACACAGGGAAATCCATCAGGGTGCAATAAACAGCCAGGGAAATGCATCAGGGTGCAATAAACACACAGGGAAATCCAGCAGGGTGCCATGCCCATGGCTGGTGTTGGAAGTGGAGGAGGTTTAAGGTCCTTCCCAACCCAAACCATTCTGGAATTTTGGGATTCTGTGATTCTGGGATTCCATGAATGCAAATCTTCTGGAGAGTGCCAAATGTCACAGGACATTTCTAACTGGCATGTTGGATTCTGTCTTGGAAAAAGGAGAATTCCATCAATGAAGTTGATGTCTCACAACTTTGCAGATTTTCCCCGTGCTGTTCTTGAGGAAAGTGGAGTCACAAAAGAACTGGGTTTTTTTCCCTCTTGGAAAAAAAATCCCTACAGTCAAACAAGAAGCTCCTCTCCCTGAAGTGAACTAAATAAGATTATTTAAGTGGAGAACTAACTGCAGTGTCTTTGTATGTTGTTGTTAAAAAAAGAATGGAAGAAGGGAGGACGGAGTGGTCTGAAGATCTTATTCTGAATTTACTAGTTTCTTTTTCTTTGTGTAGTTGATAAATTTCCTTATACCCTTTTAAGTTTTAGGCCTGCCTTGCTTATGCTCCTAGTTCTGTCTCACAACAGAAAATAATTCTATTTAAATTAGCAAATCCAAACTATAGCAGAAGTGTTTTTCCTTGTGGCACGTGTGTGCCCCTCAGTGCCAGGTGCAGGCTGGCCCAGCAGGCAGAGGAGCACAGCACACCTCTGGAAAGGCACTGGGAATTCTGGCAGGAGCTGAGGGATGCTCAGCCTGGAGCCTGGCTCAGTGCTCTGGGAAAGGTCAGGAGTTTCTGCCTGCTCTGTGCAGCTTCACTCTCACACTCCTAAAAGTGAACCCATCACACTTGTGGAGCTCCTGAATCACACAGCTCGTGCTGTAATGGCTTGCTTGCTTCTCAGTTTTGAGGAGATGAGAAAAAGTTCAGTGTAGGTATTCTTACATCAAGGGAAAGAAAATCAATAGCCTTTTGCTAAAGCCCTGAGTTATTTCTTTTCAGACACATCTGCACTTGTCTGTCCCTGGCCTTGCAGACATCTCCTGAATCATCCAGGAATTCCCTCCTGTTTTCCACACACTGCCACTCTTTGCCCTGGGAATGACATCCTTCCCTTTCCAGGCACTGGAGTACAGACTGTTATTAGACAAAACATGTTTTAAATAAAAACCTGGAGAGGTTCTCATCAAACCTCCTATATTCACCTCAGTTCTTAAACTAATATCCTGTTGAACTGTAACATTCTACAGTTTCATGTCCAGGCTGTGTCCTCTGGAAGATGAAATGTGTGTTCTGTCATTGAGTGCTGGTCTGCATCACCTGGAATATCCTTCAGTGGCAATTCCTGTGCATTAATAGCAAAACAGTTTCCATGCAGGGAAGTAAATATTTAAATTGAAACTATTTTTTTTTTCCACTCAGCAATTTACAAAAACTCAGCTCTGGCTCAGGAAATGACTCAAGAATATTATTTATTATTGAGATATTACTGATATATTATTTACATCCTCGTGGCTGGAGACTTGGAAAATGTTCACAGGGACCCCACTGGCTGTATTGCTGTCACTGTCCCCACATTGTCACTGCTGTCCCTGTAGCAGTGTACTCTGCACAATAATATAAAACACTAAAGCCATAATAAATGGGGAAGACTTTGATAAGAAATAGTGCAGACTCAATTGTATCTCCCTAGGATTCATATTTTGAAATGATGTTTTTTCAAAGTGGAAATTTTCGACAATGAGAAGAGGGTGAAGGTTGCATGAGGCAGAGGAGAATTTGTGTTACCAAATGCAAGAATGTGATTTATGGAGAGCAGGTAATGAGGGCTCAAAACTTATAAAATACAATTGCCCTGGAATATTCCCTATAAATACTTCCATTTTCAAAGAAGCAATAAATGTTCCTCTACCAAATCTGTTTTGATGCCAGTCTCTAATGCTTGCACTTGACTTTCCAGCCACCACCTGAGTTTTTAATTCTCTGAATGCAAGTGGGATTCTCAGAATGGCAAGATGGAAACCTGGACTCTTTCTCTACTGTTTTCCTTTAAAAAATAATTTCAGAAGAAGGCAATAAATTTTACTTATCTCACTACTGAGAAGATCTCTACTTCATTAAAGTTAAACTGTGCAAGTGCCATTTGGCAGAGTTTTTCATAACCTAAATTGTGCCCTGACTCATCTCATCCCTCCCACCCTGGGGCATGATGAGCATGCACCACAGCAGACAAATCCCAATTTAAACAGAGACAAATTATTAAATAGCCCTTCTGTAGGAGACCATTTCCTGAGAGTGGTTCCAAATGATATAAATCACTTATTTTAACAGCACTTCCCCCGTGCCAATTCTGTTTCCTCTGCATGCACTCATGTGGTCATAGCACAACACTGTATTCAGGTGGGTTAAAAAATCCCATTTTTCAGCTCTACAACAGGTAACACTAATTATGAAAGAATTGATTTGGCATCTACATTTAACACATCTCTAAGCATAAAACTTAATTATCTTATCTGGGGATACTTGGCATTTATTAATAAATGCAATACAATTTCTAATGCATCATTCTGGACATGTTTCAGTCCACCTTTAAGAAAAATTTACCTATTTCAATCTTGTAAATTCTGCTTTATCTCCCAATGTCACCCAGCAGAATTGAGAGAGTAGTTAGAAATGGAGTAGGGAGCTCATAAGAACAAATTGGATTTCTAATTTAAAACTGGAATCAAACCCATTATTCAGTGCTACATTATTTTATTCTTTTGGAGAAGGGCAAAACCTTTCAGCTACGAAGTTATATATAGTTTTCTACTTCCCCTCCCTACTGACAAATAGGTTAGTTGAGGCAATTTCTCTCCATTAAAGGTTTTGCACCTGACACTGTAATGCAGGCAGTGCTCGAGTTACCCTTCAGGGGAGCCCTTTTCAATCCAAGCTAACAAAAGGATTTGCATTTGTCACCTCAGCTGAGCACAGCCCTTGCTGCTCCCTTCCCTTGGCCCACCTGATCCTGCTCAGGCAAGGAAACAAAACATCATTTTGTTAGCAAAAGTTAATTTACAAATTTATACCAAAAAAAAAAAAAAATTTAAATTACGAGAGATTTTTGAGGTAGAAATAAAAACTAATTCTTTTGAGGACAAATTAAGGAAAATTCAAATTATATCGTAATGACAGACTAAGGGGCATGAAATATGGACAGCTGAGCAGGAGAGAGGGACAGGAGACTTCCCAACACAAAGGGAGGAATTTGTTTTTTCTTAAGAGCTGCCCAAGTTCAGATTGGAACTGTAAGAGCCAAACCCATAATATATTATGTAACACACACTGAGCCTGGGAAGAGCTGCTCTTAGAATGACTTAAAAAAGAACAGATTTTTAAATAAAATCGTGAAGCAGAAAGAATTAATGTAATTATTACAGAGAGATTCTAAAGATGTGTCTGTTCTTCATGTCAGTATTGACACCAAAACTGATATTTTCCCTCAGGGCATTTTGGATGAGCCAACTGTGCCAGCCCAGGCCTCTGTCCCACTTCTAAAAAAAAGATTCCTATTAAGACTTCACCAGGAAATCATGACATGAAGATTTGCTGCCAAAATCTTATTTCTTCAGAATTGTTTTCTCTCAATTCTGGCTCAGAGTAGACATTTCTTTTCTGCTTGCTATCAGGCACAGAAGCCAAATTTTGGCTAGTGGCAGCTGGGAGCAAATAGTGGATTAACCATGATGAAAAATGTGATTTTCTTTCAGATGCACTTTGCAAGGTTTCTTTAAAATCAAACAAAAATAAAGCACACAATTCTCTACTAAACCTGACATCACAAAGAAGAAACATAATGATTATATCTGTAATTAATTCCATTATTAGTGGTTAGATGAATGGAAATGAGCATTTACCCACAGAAATCTTGTGTTAATAGAGACTTCAGCAGAGACAATCCTCCTGGGCCAGGGAAATACCTGCAGTGGTGGCACAGTAAATGTACAGGCAGGAAATTTTACTGTTCTGCAATGGCCATCAGACTGCCCCTCCACAATCTGAGATTGCACAGCTTTCCCTTCCTTGCTCAGCAATTACCTCAGGTTCAGACATGGAACACAATGGGGAACTAATTCCCAATTGTTTCAACACAAATTCATGATCTTCATCATTTTATGACTCACTTTCATTGGGCAGTCTTTTCTTTAATAATATCTTTCCTTTGCCTCCTATGTATGCCATAATTATCTATAATATCTGAGAATTAATGCAATTATTACTCTAAACCCCCATTCCTGGGAACAGAGATCACAGAAGCACTGGGCACTTTCCCTGTAAGTCAGATACAATTATGGGATTTCTTGATTGCAATTCTTTTACTTTGCCCCAAAAGAACTGACTAACCCTTCTCTGGTTTCTCCACAGAGAAACGTGTCCAAAGATTCTCCAGATTCTATCAAAGATCTGAATAAGGTTTTGTCTCTCACTGAAATTCTAACTCCAAATTCTCACTGTCCACAAAGCTGGTTCCTATTTTCTTCTCTGCCAGGCAAATCTCATTCCACTTGACATGGAGGTATATATTCAATAACCATGTCAACTTTGAATTCTACCTTTGCATTAAATTCAATTTTGTGTGATATTTATTAAATCACTGGATAAATTGCCCACACAGTACAATAACCAGGATTATGCCCTTCATCTCTCACACAAAACACATTACAGTATTGATTTAGATGAAGTAATAAGGGGAACAAGTTTTGCACACCCTAAAATGACTTGTGTGGGAGTGCAATTATTGTAGGAGATATCACACCTATCCCACACTGCTCTGTTGTTTAACAGTGCTACAGTGAGATAAGTAAAAACTGGTATGAAAGGCATTGTAGGAAAAAAAAAATGCAAATCTGTTACAGCAATTTCATCTGCATGTCAGAGAGAAAACACACATTTAAAACACTTGAAGCTTCTCGGGTATGTGCAAGGAACTGGGACGTGAGCAAGAAAATTTCTCAGAAAAAAACTGCATACTCAATTATTTTCTAATCACATTAATAGCTCTTCTTTGTACCTATTCCAGCTCGAAGTGGTTTCTTTTAAAAGATCATGATCAGGATGGTGAATAAAAGTTCAGCTGAGTTCATCACAATGTAGATGCAGATAATAAATTTATAGTGGCAGTATTATCCTAACACCAAACACAGCATGGTATTTAATGCAGAGTTGGAAAATACCAACTTTTTTGACACAGGAAGGCACAGGAAGGCCAAGTGGCAGCTGAAGGGCACAAACATTGCAATTATTCACACTCTTGCATCACCAGTTTTGAGTGCAATGCACGGAAATTGGAGTCCTGGGCAGGGGCTGAGCTGTGCTCAGGGCACAGAAATCACCTCAGAGCAGGATTAAAAACCCCAGCTCTGTCTGGAGCCACAGCTGCACCAGCCCAGCAGAGGAGCAGTGTCAGATCCTGCCCTGGGCACCAGTTTGAGATGCACAATTCTGCTCAGAAGCCTCTTTGAAACCAGAGGAGCTTTGGAGAAGGGAGCTCACAGGACACGGATGCAGGGACATGCTGGTAGGAGCAGTGCAGGTCTGGGGTTAGAGACAGCTCTAAAGACTCCAAGGCCTCATTCTGAGCTCTGCCTTAGTGAAAAAGGTCCAAACCTTTACATCCCACCTCCCAGGAGAGGCCACTCTCCCTCTCACTGACACAGAGCAAATAGAAGACACATTTAGACAAAAAAAAAAAAAAAATAGCAGCAGGGGAATTTAAGCTCTCTACCCTATGAACTCTAGATTTAATTCCTTGCTACCAAGTCTTGGATCTTTGAAATCCCAAGGTGCAGCCTAAACCCTGTATTCTCATCCTCCTCCGTTGGGAATCTCAGCTACAAACTGGGTACAGCTCAGTGGAAGTCTTGGGTCAGGAAGACTTAATTCTTATTTGTTAATTGACAGCATCAGAACAAAGCAAGAAGGATTTCTGACTGCTCTGAGTCAATGTAGCTCCCTTTAGTCAATGAAATTTTAAATGCTGGACTTTAATAGTAGGAGTAATTTTTTTTTTTTTTTTAAATAATATAATGTAAAATGAAAGTTACAGGCACCCTGGACTTCTGAAATAAGATTTGCAGCCTCAAGAAGAAGAGCAAAACAGAAGAGTTCCAGTAAGTTATTAGTGATTAGATCTTCCATTAAAAAGGCACTTCTGGCAGGAAACAATCCATGGAAATAGCCCAGTCAAAGGTCAGCTAGATCCCCTGTGCTGAGACACCCATATTGAAATGGGATAACTGCAGTCTTTCAGAATAAAACATTCATTCAGCCTTGCTCCCAAACCTCTCCCAGTTTAAATTATCCCAGCGTGAAAATAAAATTTTTATATCAACAGCAACAAGCCACAAGTCTTGATAATGATGACAGTCAGACAGACATCAAGGCATAAATACTGAAAACAGCAAAACATTTCAGGAACAATAGAGAAAACAAATAAGCCCAAAAGCCCAGATTTTTCCAGGAATTGACCAGAATCTCCAGGCAATCGAGAGCAGCACAATGAACAGGATGGGTGATGAGCTGGTGGTTTGAAGATAACATTTTATTTATTCCAACACACTGCTGTGGGGGTTTCTTTCTCCCCATTTGTCTCATTAACTATTCAAGGTCTGCTCTGATTTTGATGCAGTGGGATGAAGTCCTTGTGCAGAGCTCAGGCAGGAGCTGGCAAAGGATTGGCAGTGAAAAAATAATGAAAAAATGAAAAAAATGAAAAAATTAAAATGAAAAAATGAAAAAATGAAATAATGAAATAATGAAATAATGAAAATAGAGTACCCCAAACCATGGTGCACATGGGGAGCTGCATAAGAGTAAAATCCCTGGGACCTCATATGAACCAAACTGAGCAACATGAACTCTTACCACCAAACACTAACAGATAACTCTACGAGTCAATTAGAAAAAAAAAACACCTCCAAGGAAATTTCATCCACAGAGATTTCTGAGAAACAAGTAAGATCATTTCCAAGTGATAGACTTCACTGTTGGTAGATTCTTTTGCTAATTGCTTTTGCTTTCTTGTAAATTGTTTTGATTTTTCAATTTCAATTAGTAGCCTCAGCAAGGTGTGAACTCAGACAACCTTGCTACTCTGTTTTTCTGCTCCAACAAGAACATTTCTACATTTTTATTTTGAGAATGCCACTCAGGTAAATGACTGGATTATTTACCTGGGAGGCTGATGGAAGTGATATTTGTTCCCCCCATGCTGACACTGGGAAGTGGTGTAAGCCCATTGAAATGGAAGGAGCTGTTCCTATTTCTGCCAACTGAGAATCTATTCGTGTGAAGCAAAGCAAGATTTTCCCTCTGGGCTCTATCTTTACTGGTAACTCAAACTAGTATCTAAAATCTAGACCATAAGGGAAATGTTCCCCAGGAATTTTTCATTGAAAAGATCTGTTCTTTCTGCTCAAAGATTCTTCTCCTTATGCCCATCCCAGTTAAGGCCAACAAACCCCACTCAGCACGATCTATCTCAGAAAATAAATGTAGCATATCTCAGCATTAATGGTATGGATCAATAGAAGAAGCACATTATAAATCCAAGAAGAAGATAGAAATAAAGCTTAAATACCATTAAAATCCATAATGCTTTTCTTTTACAAGCCATTTATAACCCACATGTGAAATTCTACACGGGAAATTTTACAACACCATGTACACAACTTCAGGAAATCAAAGAAAAAAATTAAAAATTAAATTTAAACATCAACTGGATTTTGAGTTACTTTAGCTAGAATTTGAATTAACTATCACTGTCTAATCTATGAAGCTTTACTGCTCCATATTTGTAAGCAAGTGAAATGGATTTGGAGAGGCAGAAATATTAACAACTCCTGAACTCTCCTTCTGAAAAACATGACAACTGCGAGAGCAAATTCTCAACCTTAATCTTCAATGAACTCTCTTTATTGGTATCAGGTAATTTCAACTTTGATCAAAAAAAATCAAACCCCTGTGCTGACAAGAGCAGTTTTAGCTGTAGCAGTGAGGAGGGGAGAGCACAGCTCTGGGTTTTAAGATGAGTTAAGCCACGACTGAGCACAAGCCTTGCAGCAATCCAGGTCCTGCTCACCTCCCAGTTTTACACCAAATCCTCTCAACCCCCAGGTGAACAGGTTCTCATTCCACCTTTCTGTATAAATGCAGCAGAGGACAGTGCTCTGTACTGAGTGACCCTTCCTAAAACCCTTCTTGATTTTGATACACATTTTGATATACTGATTTATATTCTAATACCCGCTGTCATACGGGGCTGGTCTCAGATACTGAGCAGTGATTTCTGAAACACGCTCAAAAGTGACACCTCAAACAAGTAAACAATCCACATTTCATGTCCAGACAGCTCATCCTGTAAACAAGAGAAGATGCTGTCACCAAAATAATCTGCAATTTGCATCCAAAACACTCAAGATCAAAAGGGTACTTCTATGAGATTTTACTGAGGCCAAGGCAAGAGAGTGAGTTCCTCCAGTCAAACTGCACTTCTTGATTTATCTAGAAACCTCTGGCCTGGAAGTTGAGGACAAGATGGAACAATTTTAGTTCTGATGACATTCTTCCTGTGACCTGTGGCTTCAGCTAAGTAATTACAGTGGCCTTGACAAATATGAGTTAAGCAGTGTTGCCATGCCAACACACGTCCTTCTCCTCTCAAAAATATTTTACAGACACTGAGCTTGGAGCACACTTCCCACCAGTCAGACTCCTAGAGGTTTCTTCTGACCTCAAAATTATGTTAAATGCTTAATAGGATCAAGTCTAAGCATTAATCAACGTATTTCCACTTCTCATACCATTTTTTTCTGAGCATGATGTGGCAATTTTGATCAACATTGCTGCTATTCAGCAATGTAACAAAGTCATGTTTACTGGTATTCCTCCTGCAGAAAGGTCTTTCATTTTTCTGGTCAAAACGTATCAATATTATATGACTGATACAAAAGGAGTTTGATGATCTTTTTCCAGATGAAAAATGAAAAACCTGAGGAGGTTTTAAATTCTGGATTAAATTATCTCAGGGTAGCCCTTAGAATAAGAGAGAGGAAAACAGCAAGAGTCCAATGCATGTAACCCAAAGCATTTGTAGCAACTTTGGATATAAAGTGGAATTCCACACCAAAGTAGAAATATCGAGTTTTAGAGCATTTAAAGAAACATCTTGAAAATGAACCAATGCAGAATTTACCATTACAAAGATGCAAGTCTCAATATCCTAATTGTCCCAGCAAAGATCCCAGGCACTATGGATTTTCTGTACCCTGTGCTCATGCCACAGGTGAAGCTGTTGACCCCCTAGAGGTAAAGTGGGAGGTACTGGAATATTTGTGTGTATTTATTTTAGCTGTATACAATTTACACAATCACCATTACCCAATTAATGATTTTTTAGAGTGTAAATACTTCAGTTGAACTAATAATAAAATTTCAGCTTCAAGCATGAATTGTGTTTCCTTTTTTTTTTTTCCATTACAGGATTCTGCCTGGGAGATTGATGGAGGATTCCTGCAACATGTTCCATGACTTGGATGCAACAAATTGATAGCACCAGCAAAAGCTATTGATTATTAAAAATCCTCTTAGATAAGCAGAAACTCCAAGCACATATTTTACACAATATGTAGTATAATGTATAATGTGACCCTGATCCTCATTTTTAGTCCTTTCCTGGTTTTTATTTATTCATTTATAAAATATCAGCACTATAGAATGACAGCAGCACAACCAGCATGAGCTGTTGTTTTGGGAAAATGTTACTTCCTGCAGCTGCATTTGCAGTGCTTTTACCAGCACCACCAATCATAAAAGGACAATTTGAAAGCAGCTTTTTGCAGCCTAAAAATAGATCCTTCTGGATTAGTGTTCACCTATACATGTAAATAAGTCAGTCTGATTTTCAGGCAGGCTTTAAGGGAAATGAGATTAACATAATATGAAAATAATTCAATTATTCACAAGAAGATGCAATTATCATACAATCAGCATTCAGGAATCCAAATAAATCAGCATCTTCATATTTATATTTAAACAAAGAAATCCATCTGCCAATGATAGAAGATTCAAAGACAATTAATTTATTATAGAACAAAAGACGTTGTTCTGATGA
The DNA here is from genome assembly GCA_013400855.1 of Buphagus erythrorhynchus. Taxonomy (NCBI): domain Eukaryota; kingdom Metazoa; phylum Chordata; class Aves; order Passeriformes; family Sturnidae; genus Buphagus; species Buphagus erythrorhynchus. The sequence continues at coordinate 38,618 of VZTT01076718.1, read as the reverse complement.
TTTGAAAATCAGGTACAAGGGAAGCAACAGGAGTGGCAATGACTCTAATGCATGCTGTGACTGCTGGAGATGGAAATGGCGTTAAAGAAGGCAGGCAGAGCTCAGTGACAGCCTGGTGAGATTGTTTGGACTCTGGTGGGTTTAAAGGGTCCCTTGCTGCAGCCCTGTCCTGTGAGACCCTCTCTGGAAGCCCAGAGTTCTGTCCCCTGCAGGGACAACAGGAGCTCTCTTTGCCCAGCTGCTGTTCCCTGAACTGGAGGAACCTGAGGAACTCAGGGCTTTGAGATATTCACCTGGGGGCTGAAATGTGAGGGGTGCTTGCAGAAGGACACACAGATACCACAAAACCCCCAAAACCAACCCATCAACCAACTAACTAACTCACCAATCAACCCACCAACCAACTAACTAACTCACCAACCCACCAACTAACCAATCAACCCAC
>VZTT01076718.1:17501-37557 GCA_013400855.1 Buphagus erythrorhynchus | reverse complement strand
ATGTCATGTGCATTATTCCATGGTGAACCATTATTATGTCATGTGCATTATTCCATGGTGAACCATTATTATGTCATGTGCATTATTCCATGGTGAACCATTATTATGTCATGTGCATTAGTCCATGGTGAACCATTATTATGTCATGTGCATTATTCCATGGTGAACCATTATCATGTCATGTGCATTATTCCATGGTGAACCATTATTATGTCATGTGCATTATTCCATGGTGAGCTATGGGCAGTGCCATCTCTGCCACTGAGCTGGCTTCATTAACACCCCAACAATTACAAACCACGTTTGTGAGGTGTAATTCTCACCACCTATGAAATCTGCATGTCTACCAGTCAAAAAAAAAATCACAAAATCACAACACCAGTGCTGTGCTGCCACAAAATTATCAGAGTGTTTCAGAGTAATCCAATTAAAAAAAAAAAAAAATTAAACTAGATGAGTCCACCATGGGTTTTTCTCTTGACTTTTTGATTTAGACTTTCTCTTATCTCTCAGCAGTAGCAGTCACCAACACAGAGTTAAAAACTTGTGCACATATTTGCAAAACCAGGGGCCCACAGAAGCCATCTAGCAGTCAGACAGACCAAGTTTATCCCTTCTTATTTTAAATTGGAATGCTAATGTTAACTTTTAGTCCATATTTTCACTATCATTGCAATGAAAGCTTAAAATATTTGTTGTTCCAATAATAAAATAGAAATTTTTGTAACTACTGTAGTTTGTCATGGTTTTCTTTAGAAAATATTCAGTGTTTTTTGGTCCCTAACAGTCTGATATTTCCAATGGCAATTTCCCTGACATCTCCGTGTTTCTCTGGGACTGATGTTTGCCCTGAACATTATTAAAACACTTATTAATCAATCTGCAGTGCTGAACTAATTCCACTTAGTGCAAGACAGATGAAAAAAGGCAACTGGGAGACAACTCTGGGCATGCAGCTTTTTTCAGCCAGCTGAGTCTGACACCAGGGTATTTCCCTGGATTCTCCTGAGACAGAAGGAGCCAGCTGTGCTTCTGCTGCAGCACGTTCTGCCAGATGCTCCAAGGGGCTGGCACTTCAGGGACACTGGAGCCTGGCACTTCCAGACTTCCAGGGACACTGGAGCCTGGCCTTGTCCTTGGCTCTGAAGTGTTAAAATGATGCCAGGCTTGCTCCAGCACAAGGTGTGTCGTGTTATTGCCACTTCTGCATTGCTTCTTATTGGGAACAGTTCAAAAGCAATTAGGGAGTCAGAACATTCCCATGACTTACTTTGGTTTTCTCTTCTTTCCTCTATTCTAAATGGTGGTTAGAAATGAAAAAGAGGCAGGGAGTTTTCCTGGCTTCAGCACCACAGGATTGCTGAACAGAAGGAACACACTCCATTCTTCCTCCAGCTCCCTAAATTTTTTCTTATTAAATCCACCAGACACAAAGAACACAGAGGGTTTGTTAACCAGGATAATACCCATCCAAATTTGCAGCCTTCACTTGCTGTCCTAAAAATCGGTGAGCTTGAGGCCATTCTTTCCAAAGGGTAAACTGATTTTCTGCTCATATTTCACTGATAAACCAGAGGGGCAACAAATGTTCACATAAAGCCAAATAAGGGGGGGAAAAAATCCTGTCAAAGGAGGATCTTAAATGGAAAGAAATTAAGTCAATTCAAACTTTCCATCAGAACCTAAATGAAGAAAAACAGCTTTGAAAAGAGAAGAAAACCCAAGGTTTCTCATCAAAAGGTTGATAAAAGTGTTGTTGATGGCAGGGCTTTGCTGTCCCTCAGACTCTGCCTGCACTGACCTGAGCTCACATTCACCAGTTCTGCACAGACTGCCCTAGGTGGGCTATTGATGCATGCTTTTCTTATTATCTTACAGATTTATTCCACCCTGCATGAATCTTTAAGGCCTGGAGAAGAGGCTGATAGCTCCGTGCCCCATTTTCCTAGGTGAGTTACCAACTTAGTGACTTATTCCCTCTCTGCTTTGGAGATTATATAAATATTTTATATTTGCTGGCTCCAGCTATAAAAATTCAGAAAAATCCATTTGAAATTACTCACAACTTCTTTAACTGGGTAGTGGAATATACACCTAAAAATCCACTCTGCAGCTGGTTCAGAGAGGGGATTTGGACAAGGATTCTGACAGACAATGACTCTGTATCCTCCTGAGAACTGGGCTTGGGTCTCTCACATCTTGGGGAGAGCTGCTGATCTCCCAGGGAAATTCTGATAATGCTGTGTCTAAAACAAAAAGGAGCTCTCAGAAAGCTGCTTTTCTGAACAATTTCAGAAATTGTTCAGTGATTTTGGCCCAGATAGTTTCGAGGCAATGGAAGGTTAGACTCAGATTTGAAATGTTTCTCTTCAATTTTAGGAAAAAAAAGATCTTTGAGTCAGTTTGTCACTCTAAAGAATCACAAGTTATCATAAGACACAGAACTGGACAACTTTCCCTAATTTCCTTGTATTCTATTTGCAGCTGCATTCAGACACCTGATTTGTTCCCTTTCTGTCCTTACACCTCAGCCCTGACACCAAAGAATGTGTATAAGAAATAAACTGCTGGAGAAAAACCCTGGTGATACCTATCAAAAAGCAAGGCAATTAAAATCAGATGGTTAAGCACCAAATTTTTAGCAGAGCCCAAGTTTCTAAGGCATGTTCCAGAAGAATAACAAAAAATAAACATCTGAATGTAAAATTTTGAAACATATGTTCACATTAATATTAAAGCAGCACCACTGGTGTGTGTGTATTTATAAAAATACATGAGAGTGGGTGTACATCTGATATCCTGCTTTATATGTTGATTATATGAATGGACTTGCAGGCTGTTGTGATTTTATGAAGTCAAACATTCCTTTACCTGCTCTGGCTTTAGGAGCCATATGTTTTCCTTTCCAGTCCACTGAGAATCTCTAAGTTCCATATGCACGATGGAAATGGGAATTTACATTTGTAAAGTAAGCATACACTTGTCAAATTTAAAGCAACATGTCAGAAGCCTGGAGTTTCATTATCCAGAGCAGAAGTGCAGGAGTTACAGCCATGAGGAAAAAGCCTGGTCCCAGTCCTGGGCTGTGGTCACAGGGAGATGTGTGAGAGCTGCAGAACCTGGGAGTGTTCCCAGGATTATGGTGTGTTCCACCAGAAAAAAAGAATTAAATGGCATCCCCAGCCCATCCTATGGGCACTGGGGAGGGGGTGTACATTACCAGGGAGATCCTTTGCTGAGATCAAAGTGGTTTTCTCTCTCAGTTCCCCTCAGCTCCATGTGAAAGCAGCACCCAGCATATGCTGTGAGCATCCTGTGCTCCTGCACAGCCCTGCACCCTGTCACTTTGAGTTATCCCAGGAGCCTCTGAGCACACGGGGAGCAGAGCTCCACTAGCTTGGAAATTCATGCTTCAGATAATGCACTGGCAATGTGGTGACCATCTGTAATTTACAGAAGTCTTGTTTCATGCTGTGCCAATGGATAAGGCAGGGTTTGGATTTCAGAGCAGACCCAGGAATGTTCTGGAATCTCAAGGATTAAGCACTGTGTGAGATCTCTTCCTCCAGGTGGGCACATCCCAACATAGTTCCCACACCAGAGACCTTTACACTTACAGGTGAATACTGCAGAAGGAGTAAAAGAAAAGCACAAAGAGTATAAGAAAGCAAACTTCTAGGAGCTCCAGGATGAAGCATTAATTGCCTTCATACTGCTCTGGAGAAAACCAAATTTTCAGTGGTGGTCAGTTAACAGACACAGGATTTACCTGAGTTCTTTCCTCTGAGTGCAGGTGAAACATGCACATGTACCTGAGCAATATACACAAGAAATAATTAATTATGTCATGAGGAATTTCGGCTTTAAAAGTAAAACTTTCAAAGAGCGAATAGGCATGAGTGAAAACGGTATTTTTCAGTTGAAAAAGCATTTTCAGCATTATTTATAGATTTTGTATCCAGCATTCGGGACATACACATCCCTGAGCAGCCCCACCGCTGGTGGTTTACTGCAAGCACAGAAAACTCAGGCAAGGTGACCACCTTAGCAGGGGCAATTTAGGAACTGAATTGTTGGCCATTGTTTCCTTTATTAGCAGCGACAGCCTCCTCATTGTCCCATTGAAACAGAATTTACGAGGGGACAAGACGATGCAGTTCAACTAACCCCTCCCTAAAACAACTCCACAAGAGTTTTCTTCCTTCCTGTTCTCTCTAATCCCCATGAGGAGATGGTGCAATATTAGTGAAGTACATTCATTATTCACCTGTCATCCTGATAAATTATTTTTCAAGAGGGGAGCCCACATAATACATCTTTACTACAGTGAATTAGGGAATCCCAGAACAAAGTAATGTCTCCTTAGCTGCATTTGCATAACCCGGGAAAATATCTTCTCCTAAATAATTTCTGTTCTCTTTCTTGTTTGTTTTCTTATAGCAGGATTTGAACACTGGCATTTGAGAGGGATGCTAATGAATTCCCAGAGGATTAAAATAAAGCTACAGTAAATAGAGTTACCTTTCTGTCACCTCTCTTATGCTTACATCTGTGTGCAGAAAGGACCTGCATGGAAATCATTTCCCTCCTCCTCCACAGGTTACTGTGTTGATTTTGGAGGCTTTGTGCTGATCTCACCGCAGTGGCACTGCTAAAACACGAAACAAACCTAGAGAAATTCCAGAAGCTCTTGGGGAAAACCCCATGTTGGAATCTAACAACAGTTTTCTTTTTTTACCATTTAGAGTCACGGGATGGTTTGGGTTGGAAGGGACATTAAAGATGACTCAGTTCCAGCCCTGTGCCATAGCAGGGACACCTTTCAGTGTCCCAGGCTGCTCCAAGCCCTGCCCAGCCTTTCCTGGGACACTGCCAGGGATCCAGGGGCAGCCACAGCTGCTCTGGGCATCTGTGCCAGGGCTTCACCCCTCTCACAGGGAACAATTCCTTCCTGGTATTCAATCCAAACCTGCCAGTCTCACCCCTCTCCCTGTGTCCTGTCCCTCCATCCTTGTCCCTCTCCAGCTCTCCTGGAGCCCCTTCAGGCTCTGCCAGGGGCTCTGAGCTCTCCCTGGATCCCTCTCCTGTCCAGGTGAGCCCCCCCAGCTCTCTCCAGAGCAGGACCTTGTTGAATTCTCTGAGGTTTCCACATCCCCCCCTCTCCAGCCTGTCCTGGCTGCAGTGCCCACGAGAACAAACCATTCTGGGCTCTTGAAATCTCCTCAGGAGGACAGAACATTCTACTCCAAAAATTACACCTAAAAATATAGATTCCCCTTCGAAATCTGCTCCTTTTCCTGGAGAGGTGGTTCTATTTTGGCTCCAGGTTTCATAGCATGGGTTACTTGAGAAAAAGACACCACTCCTAGAGTGCTCCTATTAATCCCCATGAGCTAAGCACAGGCACAGAAAATCCACCATTCAAAGGAGTGAAGGCAAAATGGAACATTTCCAAGGAAATTCAAGGAAATGCTTATATTGTAACCTGTTTAGCTTAGCTGGAAATAGAGCTCTGTGTCTGGATCAGTGCCATGCTGCCCAAATTTACAGCATTTATATATATCTAAATTATATAATTGCTTTTAGCTGTTTTGCAGCAAACTGCTTAGGAACTTGGAAATTTTCACTGTTATTTGTTGCAGCAGGGCAATCTTATAAACCTTATCAGCCTATAGATAGGATCTTGTGAAAATCTGCCATATCTTCTGCTATTTGTACAGCATTTTAAAACTTTTTATTCAAACAGACCTATTTTACTGAAGCAGGCTTAAAACTTTCTTAATCAGGTTTAAAACTTTTTTATAATCAGGTTTTCTAACCTTACTTTTCTTTAATTTTTTCAAACTTTAAAGTGCTTAGGCTCAGTCACACTTATTCAGTCAGGAGCCTGGACTGGATAACCACTGTTACCAGAAAATATTTCATCCACAAACAAGTCATTTGTAAGATCCTAAAGTGGACTTAATAAGTTTTCTTTTCTGTTGTAGAGACCTGCACTGAGATATTGGGTTCTGCCTGAAAGATCTGGAAATTAATTTTAAATTATTTTCACACTCCCTGGATTTAAAAACTTAAATCAGACTGGCTTTAGGCTCAAGTACAGCTAAATAGCCTAATAAATATGATTTTTGCTGATATTAGCAGATGGCAGAGGGCTCTGCTCAGTCCTAAGCACTGTGATGCCACACACAATAAAGGCCTGACAAATATTCAATGCCACACATTCAAAGGGTAAAACTTTGATTTAGATGCAAACTTCAGTTTGTAAGCACTCACAGAATGCTTCTATTCATTTATTTATTTATTCTATTTATCACAGAACTCTTCTATTCACTTAAAGGACATTTATTCACTGTTTCTCCACGGTATATAGAAATTCCTATTATTCAAGGGGAAAACGCCATCAAAATGGAAAAAACCTGTCACTTGCAGAAGGTACAAATCTGGTTCAGCAGTTGTTGAAATTGAGCAAATACTCGACTTTAAAGCTACCCTCAGTTTTGTCAGTGTAATTACACAGCCCATAACGAGGCCAGGTGCACCACATTAACATATATGCCAACATTTGCATAATATTCATATACATTAATATTAATATATATATTCACATATATATTGAATATATGTGAACATTTGCATAAGGAAATGTGGCTGTGGCATGAAGTCTAGACAGATTTTTAAATGCTACCAAGGAGCCTGAATTCCCTGGATTTTGTTGCAAGGCTGGCTTAGGGTTACTGAGCTACATTTCAGAATGGACAATTCCATAAGCAGTGGAAAATGCTGATTTTTCTATTTCATCCCTGACAGTGGCCACTGATTTCTGTACAGTCTTACATTTCTTAGTTGCCTTTAATTTGTTTCTTTTTTCTTTTACAAGACATTGCCACAGGTATGCCAAAAGAAAAACAAAGTATTAACAGGGTAAGAGAAACATCAATCTTTTACATATAAACATATATGTGTATGTATATACATATACAAACACACACGTCAGTTTGTATGTTTACCAGAAAAATTGGTAAACTATTATAAGCAACAGCAGAAATCTTAATTGAGTTCTATACTAATAATGAGCATTAATATTGCTACTTAACTTAATCAAAGAAATAGCAGTGCTGTGCAAACTATATCTGTGTAACATTTACATTGTTGAACTGTAAAGTGTTGGGGGATGCTGAGGAAAGGGAACAAACCTTTTATTTTTTATTTGATTTTAGTCTTCTTTAGCTGCAAGACCACAGTCTACAACAATTAATAAAAATATTCCTGTACGGCTCTATTTTTAAAAGCTAATATCAATGCTATTATTTCTACTGACAGGAACAATGAGAAATCCTCGTGCAAATGAAAAAAAAAAGATTTTCAAGCAATTTCTCCTCCCCAGCTCTCATTTATATAATGCAAGAGAAACAGCAGAAAGGGAAGAAGATAAAGCAGATGCATCATTCTGCATCACATTTTAGAGCTGAACTTGTAGGATTGTACAACACAAACATCTTGCAGCAGCCCTCCATCAATGTGATAAATGCTGCCATTCTATCACACACAGCTTTGACACTCAGAAAAATCAGTTTTGAGCTCCATTCACTGCAAAGGTGAGATTCTTGTGAGAGCAGAGTAAAATCAAAGTTACAGAATAGCACATTGCTGTACAAGAATTAGAATTTCTTCCTGGCATTGGCAGCACTGCTGAGACCTGTAAATTATTCAGCATCTACAATCAACATGCCAAATTCCAGTGGAAACCTTGGAGCTTTTGTAAGGAAATTTTTACCTCACCCAATCACATTTGATGTGTGATTGACTAAGGAGTTTCACTCAGGTCTCTCTCCAACCTGATTGGTAATGCTGCTCTTGTGCTTCCTCAAGGAAAAATTAGCTACTTGCATTTGAAATTCGTGCCATAAATTCCTCAGTATCCAGGTTTGCCATCTCTCCTGTAGCCTCATTCTATCTCTAGAATCTTTGGCTTTGATGAAGCCAGGAGAAACTACAAGGAGCTGCAAGCAGATCTGTAAGGACCATCCATTTATTAACTTCAATAAAAGTTTTCTTGATCCACAAGGCTCAGACATTTAATTAAAGCAAATGGAAAAGAAGCAGTAAAAAAATCAGAATAAAATTTAATATTAGATCAGCTAAAGAAACACAAGAGAAAACAGAGGGGACTGATAAAACACCTGATGGATGGGGAAGGATATGACAGCTCAAGGAGGGGGGATGCTGTGCAATATTGTCCCAGCTGCAGTGCAGGCAGGGCACACTGCTGCTGGATAACTCATTCACAAGTGCTGGCTGCAATGGCCACACACAGGAAAAAGCCTGAGATAAATTATTTAAGGGCTGGAGATGCAGTTCACTCTTTCCCTGCTCTGACTCTGGTTTTGGCACACATCCATCCTCCCACCACTTTAATCCACCAGCTCAGGAAGGAGTGCCAGTGCTGGGGTAGCAATGATGCTTCAGGATTTTAGCTTTTATATTTTCCATGTATTTGTAACTCTGCAATTTAGTGTAGAGCTCTAAACTCCACACCCAGTGTGAGCTGCTGCTCTCCCATTTTGGGCAGACACAACAATTCCTCTCCAGGCTGGGAATCGAGGACACCTCACTGCCTCAGAGATGGAAACAAAAGTGATTTTGGGATGGAGAAAACTTGGGGTAAATGACTCCATTACCTGAAGCTGTAATTGCAAGATTTACCCCCAACATGCAAATGGACCAAACTTATAAAAGTGTGAAAACCCGTGACCCATGGTCCATTTTTGGGTGTAGCCCCTGGGTGGCTCTGTCTGCCCCAAATATACCTGAAAGCCTTCAATAAATGTAAATAAACTGCTTTTTATTCCCTTAATTCTGCCTGGCCTCTGATTTTAGGTAGCCCCAGAAGGCATCAGCACCACGAGGCTCCTGCAGCTCTCACCCAGAGCTGGAATAACCTGGGGGCAGGAGCTGCACAGGGTTTTTTTGCCCCTTCCCCACAAACTGGAGAGAGGGGCTCCGTGAGCACTCGAGCAGTGTGGCTCTTCCCCCTCCCAGCCCGTCTGTTATTCCTGAGTTCTGCAGGAGACATTCTCATTGTTGTGATGGGCTTGTCAAGCCTTCACATCCCTAATTTCTCAGTTTTGATGACTAGATCTTTGCTGTAATACTAAGAACAGTGCAGGAAGTGAGTGAAGGACTGACAATCTTTCATTTTTTGAGACACAAAATAAGTCTTTCCTGTCTACAAGTCAATCCTGTTTTATTCTTAGCTTCTCTGGAGCTCACTTCCTCAGACAAGAACTAAACTCTTTTGTCAAAGACACGAATACTGCAGCAACATTGTTCAAACCCTTCCTTCTTGGATTGTGGTGGCAGATTGCAATTTGTCTGCTAGCATTAAAGTTCTAAAAGTTTTTGTTTAAAAAGTTGCCATCAAGTAAAAAAATAATTAAAAATCTATCATTTAAGTTACATAAAATTCCTGATATTCTCCTGAGGCAATTCATAATCTAAACATAAGCAACAGGTACTGTGTAACCTTCTTCAGTCAACATCAGGAGAGATTAGGAAGATATTTCTTAAAACAGTGAAATAGAAAATGACACTTTACCTTGGAGTTTGATTGATGATAAAGAAGAAATGTTTTGTATTCCTTGCACAAAACAGGCTGAAACACAAATATTAATACTATCTAAGGCTTCAGTGTGGCTAAATAATTCATGAAAGTTAATTGAATTTTGTTGGTTGGAAAGGGGATGAGATTGATTCAGCAATGAGCCCGATGAGATAATCCCCTCAGCCTCTGGAATGAGGAGTGCCCTGCTCTACCACCTCCTCCAATTTATTCCCTAATTACACATGGAGCAGCCAGCAAACAGTTTCCAGGGATTCCCAAACAGCTGCTGAGCCCAGAATTCCCTCGAGTGCATCCCAGGGGAGTGGAAAAGCCAGCACCAATTGAAATGGTTAATTTGTATGTATTTAGTGTTAGGTATTCTGAGGTAAATATTTTCCTGACCCCAACCACCAAGAGCTGTTTAAATTTTTCCTTATGTTTTATTTTGCATTGTCCACTTGCATATTAATCTATAATTCACTTTACCTTGCAATACAGCATCCCAGAAAGCACAAAGAGAAATGCATGCAAATTTAAAGAAACCTGATGAACAACCAAATCAAATAATGCTCTGTGAGCTGAGAGAAATCAAAACTCTCCCCAGTCTAAAAATCTAAGCAGAAAGAACGTTTGTGTCACTGCTGTGGAGAATTTACCCCAAAGTTGGTGTCAGTACCTCCCACCACTCAGACTATGACAGAGAGGTATAAAAGCAACTTAACAGAACTTTCATGCACAGTTTCAATGTTATTAATTAAATAAAAACTCTGATTTACAGGAAGAAACCGTAGCAGCAAGAGTTGTTGAGGAAGAACAGAAAATTACAGTCTGGAAACCATGATTATTTAAACTATCTCATCTGCAGATTAAGGAAATTTATTTTGGTCCTCTCCTACCTAAATCCCCAATTCAAATCCCAAACTGTAGCCTGGTGAACACTCTAAACCCAGAATATTAAAAAGGTCAAAGTAATATTAAATGTGGGGCTTTGCAAAATGAAAGGAGAGTCTGTCAAAGCCCTGCCTGGGCTCCCAGAGCACAGCAGAGGAATTCCAGCTCGGTGCTGCTTTGCTCTTGGAAGGATTGTGCTCGAGGAGAACGCTGGTACTGCACACTTGTAACGAAATTTAGTGCAAAGAGAAGTGGCCAAATATTAATTCATATCAGCAAAGATTACCAAAGCAACACGGAGGAGAGAGCACTGTGAGGATCAATCCTCCCTCTGTGGAAACGATCAGGAGGAAGAAGAGGAGAGCACTGAACCAGGCTGCTGCCATTCCCCCAGTTCCCTCAGTCACTCCAGCTGTGGCACAGCAGCCCTGCACATCCAGCACCCAGGGAAAGCTCCCAGCCCATCCCTCTGCACAGGGCTGTGTTATTTCTGGTTATTTCTGGTTATTTCTGGTTATTTAATAATCACTTCTGCATCAGACAGGCACACAGACACCAGCACACATCCATTAGCTTGGCACAAGCTGATTTTGGGACTCCACCTGCAGCTCTCTGAGCCAGCAGCACATCCCAGGTCAGCTCTAGGAGTTACAGAGAATTTCAGCAAAGCAGTACAGGCATCTTTATCCAAAATTTCTGAAATATCAAAACATTGAACCTAACGTGTTTATTTTGTTATCTGTTTAAAAGGCTCCTGGAAGGACAGAAGAACAAATTGACTGGTACAAGGATGGAAGTTGATAGAGTGACAAGTACTCTGCTAATTCACATGGGAGGCTTTTCTATTTCAAAAACTATGGCCAGAATCAAGCAACTAATATACATATATAATATAGTATTAAATTATTAAAAGTAATATAATATATATAATAATTAATATACTACAGATATAATTGTTATCTATTATAATTAGCATAATATAGTATAGCATAATACATTAGCATGTATTATAATTAGTATTTAATTATGTAATATATATTACATATAATATATAATTATATGTATATAATTAATATATCTGTAAATAATTAATTATATGTATATAAGTAACATATATCTGTATATAATTAATTATATGTATATAATTAATATATATCTGATTATAAGTTCTTACCACAGAAGAGTTAAATCTTATTAGATCTGTGTCTCACTCATCCTCTGCTTTTAAATCTCAGCAGAGCAACTACACAAAACAAAGACTTCAGGCTGTTTCCAAGGTGATCAATCAAGAGGCAATATTACATGTGGCAAGAAGTTCACATTGCAGTTATTTAAGCCTTAAAATCTTCTTTGCTAGAGGATCTGCAAGCCCCTTCCCTGTCATGCCCCTCCTTTCTATTTTTTTTTCCAAATGAAGGATTATGCAGGCTAAGGAAGTGCAGGTGGATATTTGTACTGCCAGGAGCAGAAGAGGCACTTAAATGCAAAGACAAACTTTCAGGAAAAATCCCCTTTGTCCTGCGATGCTAAAACCTTCCCAAATTGCAGCAGGCTCCTGCCTGGAGGGGGCACACAGATGTTTTTGTGATCTTCCCATCAGGCAGATTCCCAGAGGATTATTTCAAATCTCAGTGGTGGCCCAGCTTTCCCCACAAGACAGCACTTAGCACTCTCAGACCATTCCTGGCATCTCTGCAAAGGTTATTATTAGAATAAGCAGCTGCTGCTCAGGATTTGCTGTTGTTGGATGGATGAATACAGCACAAGCCCTAAGTGATGTGCTCCAGCTCTCCTTTGGAGTCACCTGCAGCTCCCAGGGCAGAATATTTGAGCATCCTGGGGCACACAGAGGTTACATCCATGGTTTTACAGAAGCATTTCATGGGGGGACTGAAACACAGCCGGTCCCTGAGCCCTGGGTGGGATGGATCTGCTGGGAGTGCCCATCCCTGAGCCCTGGATGGGATGGATCTGCTGGGAGTGTCTGTTCCTGCATCCCACAGAGATCCCTGAGCCCTGGGTGGGATGGATCTGCTGGGAGTGTCTGTTCCTGCATCCCACAGAGATCCCTGAGCCCTGGGTGGGATGGATCTGCTGGGAGTGCCCATTCCTGAGCCCTGGGTGTGACGGATCTGCTGGGAGTGCCCATTCCTGAGCCCTGGGTGTGACGGATCTGCTGGGAGTGCCCATTCCTGAGCCCTGGGTGTGACGGATCTGCTGGGAGTGCCCATTCCTGAGCCCTGGGTGTGACGGATCTGCTGGGAGTGCCCATTCCTGAGCCCTGGGTGTGACGGATCTGCTGGGAGTGCCCATTCCTGAGCCCTGGGTGTGACGGATCTGCTGGGAGTGCCCATTCCTGAGCCCTGGGTGTGACGGATCTGCTGGGAGTGCCCATTCCTGAGCCCTGGGTGTGACGGATCTGCTGGGAGTGCCCATTCCTGAGCCCTGGGTGTGACGGATCTGCTGGGAGTGCCCATTCCTCAGCCCTGGGTGTGATGGATCTGCTGTGATTGCCCATTCCTGAGCCCTGGGTGGGATGGATCTGCTGGGAGTGCCCATCCCTGAGCCCTGGGTGTGATGGATCTGCTGGGAGTGTCCATCCCTGAGCCCTGGGTGTGATGGATCTGCTGGGAGTGCCCATTCCTGCATCCCACAGGAATCCCTGAGCCCTGGCACAGCCTGGGCTGCTGCAGGCACCCCCCCCATCCCACCTGAGTCTCACCTGGATGAGGACCCCTCCCTCTCTGCCCACACTGGAGGGATTGTTGTGTGCAGCTGAGACCTCAGTTTGCATTATCTCAAGGCTACTCCTGCTTATCTATTCCCTCCTATCCATCTTTTCACTATGCATTGCTCCTCTGCTCTCAGCTGGCCCAGTTGGAAAAGTTTTCCCATTGAACAGGAAGCAAGAGTCCATATTTTACCTCATTATATTCCACCACAGCTTAATAATAGGAAGCTTTTACAATTCATAAAATAGTGCCCTGCTCATCTAATGTAGGTAAAAAAAAAAGAGACCAGAAAAATAAAAATGTTCTCGAGTCTCATTCCAAGATGATAAAATATGTTTTTAAAATACAGTTGTCAACTTCAAGCTTCATTCTTTCTATATTTTCACGTCCTAAAATAACAAATGGCTGATTTTTGGTCATGACAGACCAACATGGCAAGCAGATAGAATGAAAAGTTGATACCATAAACCCCCTCTTTCTTTTTCTACTCAAAAGCCTCGAGTACTTTTTATACTCCTTTGTTTATTTATTTATTTTTTTTTTTTCTTTTCTGGCTGCTTATGTCCTGAGCAATTGCTTTTATGAGCACAAAGTGCTGTTATTAGTGGAAGTCTGGAGGGGTCTGCACAAGAACATTAAGCAGGGTTGTGACCCAAGAGACTGAAGCTTTGATCCAGTAATGAGATCATCAGAAATACTCCCAGCAGTGCTGCAGATGTGCTGTACAATAAAACAGAACTAACTACAGCACCAGGAAATGCAGATCTAGAACAAGCAACACACACACAGAGTAACTGGGGAACATAAGGGTGAGGAAATAAAGGCTGGAAAATTACTTTCACTCCAAGGTCTAAATGATTATTACAATTTCAACTTCAAAAATACAAACTGCATAAGTCATTTGCATTACATATATTATCTTGGTATCTGTGCAGTACAAAACACAGATTAGAAGGAAAAATGGAGCTCTCAGAATCCAGGAAGATTAGATGGGATCTAATCACCTATGAAATACTCCACTGAACTGCATCATGAAGGAAATACAGGTATAGTTTTTACCAGAGAACATATTTGTTTCACTCTTAGTTAAGAAAGTCATCAGGCAGCAGGTAAATTCTGCTACACTTCTTGTTTCCACTGTAGGAGGATTTTCAGGCCTCTAAATTGTCTTAAGGATAGAGGAAGGACTGTCAATGCAGTGACTTTTTCCACTGGGACAATGGAGCTGCATTTATCTGTGGAACAATGCATCAGTGCCAGCTCCTGTGCTCAGCAGCAGCTGGTGCTCAGGTATTGGAACCCTGATTATCCCAGGCTGCATCTTGTTCAAGAGAGGCTCCTCATCTCTGTCACCTCATCAATTATCACTTAATAAGAACTGCAACTCCTCTTTCAATGTTCAGCATGGACAGAGACAAATTCTGACATTAGCATAATGAAGTCTAATATCCCAATAAAGGGCACGAGCCAGTGACTGCCATGAGCCACGTCCTGTATTCAGCCAGTCCTTTAAAATTCCCCGGGGAGACATTGTGGAGGTATTACAGGGCTCAGAGGTGTTTAAAAGGTGTTTAAATTAAAATATGCAAGTGAAACAGAGTCATTTAGGTTGCTTTAAAGCCAGGACCTGAATATTGCTTTTTTGCCAATTGCTAGTCAGCAGTTCTGCTTCTGATTTTATCTGAAAACTATAAAGAAAGAAGATTTCAATGCTCAATTACTCAGAATTGTTCCCCCTGCACCGTGTGCCAGACAAGCCTTGTCAGATTCTTGTGTTTTACTAGTGTAAAGCATCATCTGCCTTATCCTCAGCCCTGATTTTTACAGTCACTTTAATTAGTGTAGTTTAAGGAAGATTCATCTGTTCTAAAATGTATACCTGGGCTGCTTGCATCACAGGCTGCCCATAATTATTGAGGCTTTTTCAAAGAGCTCTAACTTATGTTTCATATTGTCTGAATTCAAAAGAAGAGATGGTTATGTTAGAAACACTAATATTTATCAACACAGAAGTTTGATGCACGTAATAAAAAGTAGTAATGCACGAAATACCAGCAGTTGATGCAGATTGCTTCTTTTTAGGGATGAAAAAAATAAGGAAGTCACATGCAGACATACATTTAGCACCACTCCAGAAAAGTTAAACGTGACATGTCTCTGCTGCTCTGCACAATAAAAGATCAGGGAAAGGGGGGGAAAAAAGCCCAGGGGAAAGGGGGAGGAATGAAATGTGGCCTGGCCACAAAGCTCCAGTGTCCAGTACCCAGACTGGAACATCTCCAGCCCCTGAAACCCAGACCACAGAGAAATTGATTTAATTTGCAAATGCTTCTTCTCCTGATTTTCCACTCCTGTGTGGAGAACACAGGCAGGAGCTGCAGCAGAATTTCTGCAGGGGACAAGAGCTCTCAGCAGCATCGTGTCCCTGGGTTTGGAGCAGCCAGCCCTGAGCCAGCCTGGGTAACTCAGTAACCAGCAAAGCTTTAAAGCCATCTTTCCAAAAAGCCAGCATCAGTAACACCCAGGTGACTGGTTCTTAAACCAAAATTAAATGTCTCATAGTCCTGCTAGCACCCACGTTCACCCCAGATCTCTGAATACAGCAGCAAACCAACATGGGAACCTTTATGACAAATGATTGTAGCCAATGCCTCAAGGGGAGACAAGGAGAAAACCATGGGGTGTGACTGTAAATTCTGCTTTACTCAGTACATGTGTCAGACCACTCTTGCCTGGCATATCCAGGACCTAGATTTAATCCTTCCTGTACAAACATTTCAGTTTGGCCCTTCTTCCTCCCAGGAAACTCTCCAATTACCCCTCCAGTCTACTTTGGTGTTTCCAGTCTATGAAGTGGAGCAGGAGCTACAAGACACCAGAAATCTTTTTCTCCAGCATGACTGTTTTAGCTGTGGAGCCATCACATCATTTCTTCATTTTGTCTTTTTAAGCATTTTGCACAATAACTGAACAGCTCAGCTGAAGGCACTGAGATATTTGCTTCACTGCACCTGTGTACAGGAAACTTCCTTTTCCAAAATTTACCCCTAATGCAACAGAACTGTCTGGAATCTGTAAACACAAATGTAGGGAGAAATACTCACAAAAGTGTTCGCCAGCACCTATAATTGGAGTTTGATTTCAGCTTTAATGTTCAAGTCATGTACATGTGTCTGCCTTCAGCAAAGTCTAAAGCTTTTATCAAGATAACCAACTCGTGAGTTTTGCACTGTGACATCTGAGAAAAACATTATGTCTCATATTTCCTGGAAGAAAAATGATTTCCATTAAGTCAGGTGTACAATAGTTATAAAAGCACAGTCTAATACTGTTAAAGAAATACTTTGACATCCTGCTGATAAGATCATTCTACCCTTGCAGAATGTCAACAGCTAATCATATTCTTTATCTGCACTGATATTATACTGAGAAATTGACTTTGCCATCTGGCTCTCCAGAATTTTTATCAGGTCTTTTTAATTAGGTTCAAATCATTGATTTCCATTGTTCCCCTGCTCCTGTGTTTTTCAGACTGAATCCATTTGCAGTGCACTGCAGTGTTCTCAAGTGGAACCTAAAATGAATGGGATTTTCCCACAGGTTTTCACACTTTACATCTGCTAGCAAAAGTCCTGTCATGCTTGCTTAGTGGTGCATATAATTCAATTTTTGTTTTATTAAGATATGAGGATGACCAATCTATTAACAGCAAAAAAAAAAAAAAAAAATTAAAAAAGTAAATCAAACAACCTTAAAAACTCCATATGAAAAATGGGCCCAAGGCTCATAAATTAAAGACATCTGCAAGGAGTCTGGGAGGTTGGGTTGCTATAATTGTGATGAACATATTGAAATCAAAGTTGTAAAGACTTTCATAGGCCAGGACATATTTCTATGTTAGATTGGGTTTTCTGGTCTGCTGCAATGCTAAAGGCATTCGTGTGGCATTTCAAGTTCAGAAAAAGTTTGTAATATAAAATATTGCTGTACACCTCACATACAGGTACTGACAATTTCAGCTCTCAGGGCAGAAGGTCCTGCAAGACTATTGATTTTAAACCTTACACAAAAGAGTAATTAAACTATAAAGTAACTCTGGTAATGTTAATCTATGAGGAAGACACTCTTCTGGGTAAGAAAAGTCTTTAGGAATTTGCATTCATAAGGAAAATTGAAGACAAGTCCCTAAATAATTGAAGACTAATTTGATTTCTAAAGTATGCAAAATCCAGATCTGCACCTCCCTCAGAATTTAATGGATGGAGGGGCTTGGATAGAGACCTTTTTGGTTTAAAAAAAAACAACCAAGAAAAGCAAAACCAACACAAGAAGAAACAAAGCAAGCACACAGCCACAACAACTCAGTGATACGATTTAAAAGCTGAACAGTGAGGTTTACATTTTCAGCTCTTTTACTTCACTAATTACATAAAAATGTATGTGTGTTCTAGATATAAAATACAGCAAATCCTTCGGGAGAGAGACCACACCACCAATTCGGGGTCCACACAACGAGGCTGTCAAAGCCCAAAGTTAAAATGAGAAGAGAGAGCAAAACTGCTCCAAAGTCACTCACAGGGCACTGCAGCCACAGGTGACACCCAAACACACACAGCCCAGGCTGAGCTTCCTCACTGCTCACCAAGAAATTTGGGGGTTCTTTTCTTTCTCACTGCTCACCAAAGACATTTGGGATTTCTTCCTCACTGCACACCAAAGAAATTTGGGATTTCTTCCTCACTGCTCCCCAAAGAAATTTGAGGTTTCTTCCTCACTGCTCACCAAAGAAATTTGGGGTTTCTTCCTCCCTGCCAAGCTGTGTCTGCTCGGGAGCAGAGCCTGCAGGGCAGGATCCTGCAGGGCTCTGCTTTGGTTTCCAGCTGAGACAGGAAGGATTTAGCACTGAACAATGTTATTTCCCTTTTTCCCCACTAGAAGAGAGGGCAAAATATGACACCAGGGATGGCAGGATATGTCTTTCTCTTGATGCAAGCAGAACTTTCATTAGGGGCACATAAGCCAGCTCAGGTACTGGAGAGTACTTGGGAATTCAGCCTGCAAAATATTTCAGAGAGTGTCTGGAATCAAACAGAACCTGCCTCTCACTGAAGAAATTACAACCCTTGGAAAAAAAAATTTACTCTAAGGCTGTACTAACCCCATACTCATTTAATAATGTATCAATAGCAGAGTTTACTTCAAAACAAATCAGAGGAGCTGCAGTGCAGCAAACCTGAGGCACGAGGATCAGAATATGGAGATGTTCTGCAATTAAAGGCAGCCAGCACACGGGGCTGGCCATGGGGCTGGAAGGGGAAGCAGAAGGTGCTGGAAAACTTTCCCAAGTTTTAATTGTAAGGAGCCCTCCCACTTAGTTGAGTTGTACATCAGGGCACTTTCATTGAGACATTTGCTTGGAGATCAGGGTTAGATAAGTGGAAAGAAAGAACAGGAGTGTGTTTGGTTCGCTGTTTTGGCCAAAATTGAAATTAAGCTGCCTCACCTATAATTCTCCTGCTCTTACATTAAAAAAAATCCCAGATACCATTCTCAGTATTTTTTTTGTTTGTTTGTTTTTTCTTTTCAAGCTATACTCCTGTAAAATTCAAATATTATTTAGGATTTATAGTATGTGAATTATTCCTTCAAGTCTCTGAACACCAATTACATCATGAGCTTGACACTGTGCTCACCTCCAGTTCCTCCCCCTCACTGTATATATTTTTCAGTTGCTTCCTTATGTTTCTCGTAGGGATCCAGACACACAAATAAAAAAGATATTTGATAAAGTAATATTATTCTTCTACTTGTTGCTCTTATGACATTATTATGAATAAAGTTCTCTCATTTATAATCCCTGTTCACTTAGTTTTTTCACAGTTACAAGTGTTATTTCTTGCTCTGGAGGTTACTCAGCCACTCAGAAACATTTCAGTATTTTTTTTTTAATTGATCAGAGACACTTTTGATGATTTATTGTTAAATGACTTTGATTCATCCTGTGGTTGAGGAATTTGAATATCTGGCATTTTCTGTCCTGTGAGGAGTTCCCTTGCTGGGTTTGGTGTTCAGAGGGAGCTGAGCAGGCAGAGCAGTTAAACATCCCTGAAATGCAGCCCGAGTCCCTCAGCAGCCCCCAGAAGTGCTGGAGATTGATGAGCTCAGCTCCAAACGCTGTGACAGGTCCAAGCTTTCACTGTGAGCACGGAGAGTCCTGCAGGACACTGCAGAACATTCCTGCCCCATGTGAGCTGCTCCCACAGGCTGATAAAAGCACAGCCACTGCAGCACACTTCACCTCTTCAGCCTCTTAACCAATTTCCCCCCTTCCAGTCAATCTGCCTACATTAGAGTCAAACAGGTAAACTCAGCCAAACAAAACCCTCAGGTGTTTTACCCAGTTGAGAGCAGTAACCAAATGCTCTCCTACAACCACTTTTCTTCGAGGTGGGAGAATGAGGAGCCAGGCTCTCATCTGCTGCAAAGCTTTGTGTGCTGTGAGGAATCAATAGCAGGGCTGATGGCTTCTCAATTATCCCTTCAGTGCATTTCAGTTTTCCTGCTTTTAGCACCGTTCACCTTCTCCCCAGTTCAGTCCCCTCATGGCTAAGCCACTGTCCAGATACTCACAGGAATGAGAAACCTTTCCCACAACATCTGAAATAACCCAAACTCTTTAATATTACTCAGAAGAATTTAT
This sequence comes from Buphagus erythrorhynchus, assembly GCA_013400855.1. Lineage (NCBI taxonomy): Eukaryota > Metazoa > Chordata > Aves > Passeriformes > Sturnidae > Buphagus > Buphagus erythrorhynchus. The sequence goes on along the minus strand of VZTT01076718.1, from coordinate 17,630 downwards.
GAACTATTAACTGTAATTTAAGAACTATACCATTAAAGAACTATAGTATATACATACACTATATAAATATATATACTATATAAATATAGTGCATATATATAAAATATATATAGTATATAAATATATATA
>VZTT01076718.1:0-17397 GCA_013400855.1 Buphagus erythrorhynchus | reverse complement strand
ATTAAAAATATATACTCTCTCTATATATGTATACTATATAAATATATATAAAAGGAGAAAGCTATTACCTCTTCCATGGTTCTTTTCTCTCCTCTGTGATGAAAACTGTGCTGATGATGAAGCAACAAACTAAGAAGGGAACTTCCAGAGTAATTTCACCTGCAGGATCCCCAGAGAGGAGCCAGGGATGAGCAGCACCCACAGCTGGGCACGGGCACAGCTGCAGGCCTGGCATTGGCACCTCCCAGCAAAAACTGGGCTTGGCTTAACTGGGAACCAGTTAACCACGTGCCAGACCCCCCAAACACAACAGCTCAGCCCCAGAGCTATTCCTGCTAGGAAAATATACTGAACATGCATTACAAACAGCATCATTTTAAAAAATCCATCTTGCATAGAAGATCAACAGTGTGTTCTTCATTAATCAGCTTCAGAGTCTTTCTGAAGATCCTCGGTGTTTTCTGGGGATTTGTTCAAACTTTTCCTTTTTTTTTTGATTTTTCTTTTTAACCAATAGTTCTTGTTGGAATTCAAAATGCGAGGAATTCTCAGAATATTGGGCCTGTAAGCCAAAGCTTAAAATTAAATTAAGATAGGTTTAGCTTTAGAGTTTAAGATACAGAAAAAATAAAGGTAACAAGAAGTTTTAGAGTGCAGCAATGTAAGTTTGTGTGTCACAACAGGATTGGCTAAGAAAGGTCAGAATGTAATTAGATGAAATTTCTTGTTATGAGTTTAATAATGGGAATATCTCTGTTAGCAGTGTTTTATTGGTTAATAAATCCTTAAAAGAGCTTATAACAATAAGTCTTGTAATTTCTAGCCATGCTCTCAAACCCTGTAACAAGAACTCTTGCATTCTGTAAAAAAATAAGAAAAATAAACCGTACTTTCTAAAGCAACTTAAGTGTTTCTCTGGTTCATTTGGAAAAAGAAAAAATCCCTGCAAAAAAATGTAACATAGAAACAACAAACCCACACTTACAAAATATAATGTCAAAGCAATGAAGTTCTCACCAACAAAAAGCCCCAAACCTCAGTAACTCCTATTAGCTCCACATCCACACACTTACTGATTCAGTCTGCTTGATCCACCCTGCCAAAAATAATAAACCAGTAATAATAAACCAATAATAATAAACTAATAATAATAAACCAAAAATAATAAACCAACAATTATAAACCAATAATAATAAACCAATAATAATAAACCAATTATAATAAACCAATAATAATAATTCCAGCAGTCAGGGCTGTGCCTGCCTGCCAGGGCTGGCTCCTGTGTGGGCACTTTGGGCAGCAGGGGCTGAGCTGGGGCTCAAAGAGCTTCCACAGAGCCCTGATCTGTGCCCTGTGCCCACTGCTCTGTGCCCATTGCTCTGTGCCCTGTGCCCTGTGCCCACTGCTCTGTGCCCATTGCCCAGTGCCCATTGCCCCGTGCCCATTGCCCAGTGCCCATTGCCCATTTCCCCATGCCCATTGCCCAGTGCCCATTGCCCTGTGCCCATTGCCCTGTGCCCTGTGCCCATTTCCCCATGCCCATTGCCCAGTGCCCATTGCCCATTTCCCATTTCCTCATTGCCCCGTGCCCATTGCCCTGTGCCCGTTTCCCTGTGCCCATTTCCCATTTCCCATTGCCCATTGCCCATTTCCCCATGCCCATTGCCCATTGTCCATTGCCCTGCGCCCATTGCCCATTGCCCATTTCCCCATGCCCATGGCCCCATGCCCATTGCCCATTGTCCATTGCCCTGCGCCCATTGCCCATTGCCCATTGCCCATTGCCCATTGCCCATTGCCCATTTCCCCGTGCCCATTGCCCATTGCCCATTTCCCATTGCCCACTGCCCCATGCCCACTGCCCACTGCCCAGTGCCCATTGCCCATTTCCCATTTCCCCATGCCCATTGCCCATTGTCCATTGCCCATTGCCCCGTGCCCATTGCCCATTTCCCATTTCCCATTTCCCATTTCCCATTGCCCATTGTCCATTGCCCATTTCCCATTTCCCATTGCCCATTTCCCTGTGCCCATTTCCCATTTCCCTGTGCCCATTTCCCATTTCCCATTTCCCATTTCCCCATGCCCATTGCCCATTGCCCCGTGCCCATTGCTGGCATCCATGTGCTGCTCCCCTTTCAGATCCCTGCAGAACAGATGGGCCCGGATTAGCTGCTGAAGAGCTGTTAATGTAACTATCCATCAATGCCTTTAATTACAGTTTGCTTGTTTTCAAAACAGCCCATATTGATTTTTTTTTTTTTTTTAAGCAGAACATAAAATAAACTGCTCTGTAAACACAGAATAGGCTGATAAACACAAATAGACCCAGCCAGTGTTGTTCTTTCTTGTCCTGTGAAAGCTCTGTGTGAAGATTCATCTGTGGGAAAGGATCAAAAATATATTGTAAATATAGGTGTGTCAAAGGTTCCTCCTCAACTCAGAACATTTTCATCACCTGTTCCCAGAGTCCATAAATTATGCACTGTGTAAAAAATTCTATTACAAAAAATCTTCCTGCTTAGAAAATGTAATTTAAATAAAATGTATCATTTTCTGCTTTGGGAAATAATAGATGTATTTCCATAAAAAAACTTATGGATGAAAAATTACCTCTGCCTTTATGTAGTTAGGATATTAGTTTGGTAAACCCTCTGAGGATATTACAGTGAAAGCCATTTCATTTTTATTTTAATTACAGTGAATTACTTGTTAAATGAAAAAAATTCTTCCACAGATAACAGCTTCACACACCAAACTTTCCTCCTGCAGGAACCAGGTGAGAGCCAATCCAACTTTATTAAGTCCAAGCCATTTTATGAGCCTGTTGCCTGTGCAGCCAATTCCCTCAGTCAGATGTGACTTTTTGGAGATAAAGTGATGTTTTTTCTCACTGCTCCCAAGTTTTGTGCAGGTAAGAACAGGTGGAAAGATGAATCACAAACCTCTACTTTTAATTTTTTACTATTTAATGCCACAAATCCATCTTTTCAAGACATGACATGGGTTTTTCCAACAAAGACACTCTGGAATAAGCTGCAAATTAAAGAATAAAAAGGATACTGAAAATGCACATATCCTTGGGAAGATTTATATACATGAAAAAACCAACTGAACCTGTAACTGTAAAGCATTTTATTTTTATCTGCAAGAAAAGGTTATGTTTGGTGTAATAATTTTCCTTAATGTATGATAGTTTAATTCTCATAAATAAGGGTTTCTATTTTTAGAGAAGAAAATTCTCCAAGAACTCTCTGCCACAACAAACTCTTGAAAACTGTCTGTGTTTTAAGAGGAAGAGTCACCTTTGCAAGGTGAACAATGACAAAAAAAAGGCATTTTGGGATCTCTACCATTTTCTTTCACTGGTTACCTGGAATGCCAGCAAACACCAGGGTTTTACTTCCCTGAAGGTAAACACTGAAATTGTGAAAAGTTCTGTATTGCAGCATGGCAAGCTCTGCTGTGCATCAACTCCATTTATCTGCTAAAAACCATGTCACACTACCCTCAAAACCAAAATTAACAGTGAATTAAAAACTACTTTTCATGTCTTTCTTCACATCATGGTGAAGAAATTGTTTTAACAAAGTCTTCGTTCCAAAAAGGAACTATTTTGTGTGGTTTCCCAAAGTCTTTGCTCCAAAAGAGAACTATTTTCTGTGGTTTTTTTTATCAAGAATTCAAATAGTGTTTTATTAATGTTCATTCTTAATAAAGGCAATAAAACTGCAAGGAAGGAGGAAGGGGAGTAAGGAAAGAGAATGGAAGAAACTAATCTGTGGTATTCCTCCTGAATTATTTGGAATGTCAAAGTGGCAGGAAAACCTGTAGGTATTTTGCCTCAGGGTCCACCCTTGGCAAGGCTCAGTGAAAGCAGGAGGAGAAGGGGTAATGCAAACAGGGGTGCAGCAGAAAATACAGAAACCACCCCCAGATGCTGTGCCTGTGGATCCACAGCTGCCAGTTTTTACACATGTGCACGTCCAGATGTGTGCTCACCACACTGAACAAACCTGACATTTCAAATATGGCAACCCAGGCTAAGTGTGGCATGGAACTGTGGAAAAATCAAAAAGCTGTAAATGTTTAATAGGCATTTTGGAGCCATTGTAAATACACTTGGCCAGGACCTGAGCTGCCAGACTGAATTAATGATGGATCTCCCAGTCCCAAGGTCTCCTTCTGTCCTGGCCCCTGAACCTTCTCTTCAATGACTGCTCAAATCCACTTGTAATTTATTCTGATGCCTGCAACTTGCTCCACATTTTTGAGGCACTGAAGCTATTCTCTGATTAGTGATTAGGGTGTATCTTTATCTGTTTTAGAGGAGTATTTCAAATGAGAGCTCTCTGACAGGCCATGGAAAGGTCACTGGTTCCCTTCTGACCCAGGCAGCAAGGGCTGAAAGGCAGAGCTGCCCAGGGGCACATTTTATCCTCTGGATGCTCTGAATGGATGGGTTTGGTCCAGAGCTCCAGTGGATAAATATCCCCATCCCAGAGTGTCTCCAGAACTGGTGTTGTAATGTCATTCTCAGCAGAAGGTCGAGGGGTGAGCTGGCAGAGAAATGAAATTGTATTTGCAAACCTAGGAGGCAAGATAAAAACAGAATAACTGGGTGGCCTGGGAAAAAACCCACCCCATTCCCACGGCTGATCCAGAGCTGATCCTCCAAGATTCCTGACAATCTAAGCTCACTTTCCAAAAAGATTTACCACTGGGAGGATTTCTAAGACAGGGAACTGTTGAGAAAATGCAATATTTATTGGCAGCTATGAAACCACAGATCCAAGTAGCAAATAATGTTCAGACTGTTGCAATCTCCTCAATCAGTCTGTACTTTGGAAAATCAATTAATTGAAATTAGCAAATGAAACAGCTGATCTGGTCTTACCTTCTTCCAACCTCTTGCCTGCAGAGGTTTAACCTTTGCTCTGTAATGCCCAAATAATTGCACACATTCCCATGACACCATTTCAATGAATGCTTTTCTTTCACTGGTTTCCTTTAGACTTTGTTTAGATGCCTTTCTTTAGAATTAGCCGAATTTGATCCTACAAGATTTGTTGGGAACCATATGTAATCACTTTTTGAACAGCTGAGAGATTTCCTCTGCTCCACTTTCTGCTTTTTGAATGCCATGGGGCAGAAATTCTCTGTCTCAGACCCTTCCCAAGGTTTTGCTGGTTTCCAAAGGAGCTCTGTGGTGTTTGCAGGGTGTATTTTCAGACCAGGACTGCACCACAGCAGCATTAATACACAGCAAACACTTCATGTTTAAGAGAACATTTTACTCTTGAATTTGCTCTTTGTGCACAGCTCACCCACAAGGTGCAATTTCTTCCACCTACATGATTTTTGATGGATTTTTTTTCTGGACAAAGGTTCGAAGAATTCCAGTCCTATACAGTGTTCCCACCCACTTATACAAAGAATTGAAGGTTTTGGTTTTGATTAGAACCAAGCACAAGTGCTGTGGAAGTCAGAGGATAACAGGGCAGTGAGGTCTGTGCCCCTGGGGATGATATTCTGATTATTTTTTACATTCTGTGAGGCAGGGCCCTGCTTTTAGCAGTTAATTCTGCACAAATGAGAGCTCCTCAGTGGAAAGTTCGACACCAGTGGGAAGTAAAGAGAATTTAACAGTGGCTGAATACAGTTTAGTGCAAGCTCTGCCCCTGGTGACATTTCTGCTCAGGGGACAGGGAGCTGTGCCTCACACCCCAGGCTGGGATGGATGGGGGCTTCAGAAAGCTGTGGTTGTCCATAATTCCCCAGAATTAACCCCAAAACTGGGGTCATCCAACACCAGGAAACAACCCTCAGTTTGCTGTGCTTGCTCTCCTAAATGCACATTTAAGACCCACATAAACCACCCCAATCCGAAGGAATTCTGGTTTAAAAGGCAAGCAGGCAGGAAAAAGTACAAACTCCTCTTTGTGCCACGTGGCAAAAAGCAGAATAAACCACAAATATGTGTATTTTTTAGAGGAAGGCACTGATCCTAAAGAAAGAAAGGGTTTCCAAGAGGAGTGAGCTCCAAAAGACAAGTGAACTTAACCAGTTCATAAATACCTTGGCAACCACATGCATTAATATTCAATGGAATTAATTAAATAATTGCCAAACTCTTCCACTCGGGTCATTACAGCCAATAAAAGAGAGCTATTTCAATTGTTTACTGGCTTGGACAGAAAAACAAAGATAAATGGAGATATTAAAATGTATATCCAAGCTCTCTTTTGGAGGGACTGAGTTTATTTTAACAGGGTCAATAAATGTCTGCTCAAATGGGCTCAGTGGTAATGAATGGTCACCAGGAGGTACATTTGAGAAACAAGAACCAAGAAAACCTCTGTAAACACAAATGGGAAGATTAACTGTGGAGTGAAAACTAAATCCCTCAGGAATTTCCCCTTAATTTCTATAATTTCATGATTTGGGAAAAGCACTGCTTTCAGTTTTGTCATAGAACAGAAATCCAGTTTTATGCAAGATTTGAAAGGTAACCAATTTACTTATTAAAATACAGGAAACATGAATGACAGCATTACTGCGTTATTAAAATTTAATTTTAAAATATAATTTACAGGACAAAAACTGCTCTTTCTTCATCATGCTTAGTGCCATGGAACAGCTTCAGTAAAGTATATTATTAGATAATTTTACTTTCCTGTGAAGAAATTAATTCTGAGTATTAAAAATTGCTTGATATATTATACATGTATTACATGTATCTCATTATATATATATGTGTGTGTGTGTGTATATATATATATATATATNTCCCTGTTAAGTCTGGCCACAGACTTTATGCAGAGGACCACAGAAGAGAAGGCAGAATGGACAGGATGTGTCAGTCTAGTGGGAGGAAAGGAGCAGGGGAAAAGGGAAATATGCAGATCAAGCCATTTTTTCATGGGATCCTAAAATCACATTGTTTGAGGCTGATCTTTCCAGGAAGAGACTGGTTGGAATCTAAATCCAGAGTCCCACAGCTCAGTGAAGGTGAGGATGGATGAACCAGACTTCTTCATTGCAATCATTTCTCCTTAGCAGGGACATTGTTCCTTCAGTCCCAATGAAAATCTAGTTTTAACAGCAGTGCTTAATTTATTGCCAAATTAAGCAGGCAGGATTTTCAAATAAGGAAAGGACAAAGAGCATGTAATTCAAATGCAGCAGTGCTGTTCTCTGATTAAGATTGGTCTCTCTACACTTTCAGATAGAAGCCAGGGCATAGTCAGACCTGACAAGTAACATTATCTGACCTCTCTTTTTGTTTATGAATATGTGACAGAGTTATTTTAAAGAGATAGGCTAAGATGTTTCAGATAAGTCACTCTGCATCAACTCCACGCCGTGATTAAACATTACTGATGAGTGCCAACTATCACAGTAAGCCCACTGAGCAAAGGCAAAAAATACATTTCTCCCTCTGCAGTGCAATAGTCTGGGCTTTTTTAGCAGCCTCCTGGACAAGTGCAGAGGACAAGGGTGTAACAAATAGAGAAGTCACATTCCTACCACAGAATTCCACTGCCTCCTTAACTGTCATGGAAAATGCAGTGAGCTCAGCATTGATATGAGCACTACCAAAATTCCAATCACTAATATTCTCAGGAACAGTGTTAATTGTACATGCTAACTGAGTGGATAAAGAGAATTAATACCCCTGGGGGAGCAGAAGAGGCTGGCTGAGGTATGAGCTGCCCCTCAGCCTGGCTGTGCATGTGCTGTGTTTCCAGAAGCTGCCAGGCTCCCTCACTCTCTTCCTGCTTGGGGTAGAGCTCCTTCTCCTCCTTTTGGATTTCAGAGGGTTTATATGGAGAGTGAAGCCCAGTGGGATGGGTTGTTCCTAGGAGGGTGATGCTTTATTAATAGAAATAGCACTTTCATTAGGGTGTTATGGCAAGGGGGTACAATTAGAGGTGGGATAATTAACGTGGAACATGCAAATCTTTACTTTCAGGGAATGCTTAATGTGGGACACAGTGGAATGTTGTCTGGCTATAGTAATACCTTGGTGCTCTCTTTTAATCCTCATCACTGAAAAAGGAATTTATTCCTTCAGGTAATTCAAATCAAACTGCAAATACTGCAGTGGAAAAAAAAAAACAAAACAAAACCCACCACAAACACACAGGGAAAAAAATACCACAAAACAAGCCAACTGGCAATTTATTTCATTCCTTAAGCAGAAAAGAAAAACAAAGCTAGCTACTAATTTTCTCTTTAATAAATGAAGTCTACTGATAAACTTATTGATAGACACATATTCTGGGAACAGATTGTCAAAAACGTCTCACCAGGCCACACAAGTGACCCCCACTCACTGACAAGCTGTCTGCAAAGTTAATCTAAGAACCTATAAAATATCCCAGGTTTGGAATACAAATAATTTAGAGATGATGGAAATTCAGAATAAGTTAAGGGTTATTTGCATATTTAAATGCATGCAGTTGTTAAATATGCAAAGACCTAAATTTAACTTCAATATTAAGAGATATTTGTTATCTCTAATAACAGAAAATAAGTACTCATGGCTCCCCAGGCAAAAAAATACAGTTACAAATCCAATGGCAAGTGCTGCCTCACCTGCTGCTTTTGGAGCAGCGTTGGACATCTGCTCCTCCACGCCAAGTGTTGCAGTGCCTGGTGTGAATTTCATGGGTGAATTCCAGCTGGGATATTTGGGGGGAAGATTTTGCTCTGGTTACTTACCAGCAGCCTTAACATTTACCTAAACCTTTTCTGAGAGCGTGCTCCATCAGCAGGTTCCACACTCTGCAGGCACCACATGGGATCGAGAAGTCTGTAATTATTTAAAGAGCCCAATTCTGTTTCTTCTGCTCCTCCTAAATCCTTCATCTGTTCCAGCAGTCATTAGGAAAATGGGGAAGGCCCTTGTTAAGCAAACCATGTCCTGCTGCACCAGTAATTGCTTTTTGGTTGGAGCAGCTGTTCAGTCGTGTTAACACCTCCTAAATGATTCTGGGGAGATGCTCAAACCCGAATGGACACAATCCTGAGCAGCCTGCTCTGTCTGAGCCTGTTTGAGCAGAGGTTTGGACTGGGTGCTCTCAAGAGGTTCTTGAGAATGTTGTTTTCTTTGCAGGTATTTCACTTTCATTTGTGTTTATTGCTAGAGATGTAAAAGGAAAGTTGCACACAAGTCAAAAAGGATCTTTCTCCACCCTCTTGTTTCCAGCTGGCTGAGCACTAGACCAGGTGGAACAGAGGCTGTGGGGTCACTGTGGAAAAGGAGCAGCTCGAAACTTCACCTCTAGATGGTATTTCTGTGGTTGACAAGCTACCCTTGATCCCTGCTGGTATTTCTTGGATGATTTTGCTTCTTCATCCAAGAGGGCACCACTGCCTCAGAGCTGCAGCAGAGGCTCAGCTGCACTCAGAGCACCTGGCAGGACGAGCAGGAAGAAGGTGTCCTGCTTAGAAGAGGAAATATTTACAAGACAGGCATGGTAGGAGATGGGTACCAGACACAAGGAGGTCAGCAGATAGGACAGACACAAAAAAAACACAAAGCATGTGTTGCATATTCACTCCAGGATTCACACACTACACCAAGAAATACACAGGATGTTCCCCCATTTCTCAAATTCCACGAGTTAATAAAAATGGACAAATAAATAATAGAATAGGACATAAAATGTCCTAAGCAATGCATCTGCTCCATGCTGAACTGAGATATGTCAGTATCCCTCAGGCCAGGGACTCCTTCAAATGCAATTTTTGGTAGCTCAAGCAACATTTGCCTACAGCACCTGTCAGGCATCTGTTGAGAAGTGAGTTGTGTGGTTTCTAAGTGCAAATCATCCTGGGCTGCTGTCAGGATCTGGTGCTGACCTGATGCTGAGCACTGCAGCAGAAATGTGTTCCAGTTTTGCTCAGGAAAAAGATTCTTTGCTCAGGAAAAAGATCCTTTGCTCAGGAAAAGGATTCTTTGCTCAGGAAAAAGATCCTTTGCTCAGAACATCTTGGCCACAATGAAAGGAAAGGCAAAGGCAAATCCTAGCACAGGAGGAGGAGGAGGAGGCAGACCTTCCTCAGGCTCAGGAATTCCAGCTGTTCTTGCCACCTCCTAGATTTGACTGGATGTGTGTTCTCCACTCTGTGCCTGTGTGAGCCAATTCCTCAGGGTGAGGTCACAGTCTCTGCCTTGGCTGGTGACATTTTCCCTCTGCAGCCACACTCAGGCAGTGTTTGTGTTCCTGTCAGATGGAGCACAAGAAGCCCAAGCTGCAGCTGCACTGGAGCTGGTGCTTTCTGCTGGGAAAAATCCCAATTTCCATCCCATCCCTGCCTTCCCTGTGCCACGTTTGGCACAGCAAAGCCCCCAGGTGAGCTCAGGGCTCAGAGGGATTGAGGAGCTCTGGGATGGCTCTCCCAGTGCTCCAGAGGATTGAGGAGCTCTGGGATGGCTCTCCCAGTGCTCAGAGGGATTGAGGAGCTCTGGGATGGCTCTCCCAGTGCTCCAGAGGATTCAGGAGCTCTGGGATGGCTCTCCCAGTTCTCCAGAGGGATTGAGGAGCTCTGGGATGGCTCTCCCAGTGCTCCATAGGGATTGAGGAGCTCTGGGATGGCTCTCCCAGTGCTCCAGAGGGATTGAGGAGCTCTGGGATGGCTCTCCCAGCTCCAAGCCATGCCCTCACCTCATTATTACCAAGGCTGCAGGGAGCTCTGATGGTTTGGCAGCTCTGCCCCAGCCAGGTGGGCCAAGCAATTACCAGGCACAAAATCAGATGGAAATGGACTCATAAACCTTTGTATTTTTTTTTTTAATTAAATCAAGCCCAGATTTCTAAGTCAAAAGCACAAAAATTGTTTTTAATTTGGATGTCTGTCTTAAATTGTCTCCCTTAAATTTACACATCTAAGTGGTCAGACACAACAATAATCACCTCCCTATTTTTATTGTAGATAGATATAGAAAATACAGAAATTTATAATGTCAGAAAAGAGGTATCATAAATATATTTTGGTTTATAGAGTTCCATGTTAAAACCAGCTCAAAGAATGCAGCTGTGCTTCCTTAACACCCTGATAAGAACTAAATGAGATATGAGTAAGGATTTCTTGGACTGTACTCCTGCCATGGACTTGTGCACCCAAAACTGCTTCATTCTAGAGTTCTGGAATTGCAGCTAAAGGGATCCTTCTTGCATTTTCCCTGATACTTCTTTTGTTTAGTTTTCATATTCCAAATTTAAAAAAAATAAATATTTTTCAAAACATGCAAACTGAACATTCATTAGAATGGGATCTACGCTTCCAGAATAATTCGAAAAAAATCAAGAAAAAAAATAGAGACATTGCACAAAAGTGAAACAATTAAATTAGCAAGGCTGCCCCAAAGTGCAGTTTTATATCCCAGTCTAAGCAAGACATGCAGTGTGTTATTTCTGCTCTGATACATCAGTGTAAGCATCATTTCACTGAAATTGGCTTAAAAGCCTCGATTTCCAAAGGAAACATTTCATCATTTTCATAAATGTTTGCTTTGCATGAGAAGAATTCTTGTTTTATAAACAAACAAACAAGTAGTGGTAGAAACTGAGTAAGATTAGCTCTAAGAAGCAGGAGTAGCCTCAGAAATCAATTTTTTCCCATACAGATACTATTATTACTTCTGGTAAAAAAAAAAAAAAAAAAAAAAAAAAAAAAAAAAAAAAAAAAAAAAAANAAAAAAAAAAAAAAAAGCAACTAGAAAAGTGGATATTACAACAGAAACTAAAAATAGCAAATAACTGTTTGAAAAAAAACCCTCTTGATTTTCCAGAAGAACTTGTCTTTGAAAAGCAATTCTAAAATGTTTCCTCTGTGCTTCCTTCAGTGGCGTTATATGGCAAATGAAAAAAACTTCAAGACAAATTTGACACTTCTGTCAAAATGAACACATTGTTCCTCTGTCATGTCTTTTGTGGCTTGCACAGGTGGGAGTTTGGACCTGCTGTAGGAAGAGGAGACACGTTCAGCTGTAGATTTATAGGATGCATTTCAGAAAACTCCCGTGAATCCAACTCTTCCTACAAAACTTTGTTCACTCTTTAGCACTGTGGTTCTGTTTCTGAGGTTAAGGCCAAACTCACCAAGCATTTTAAAATTATCTGGTATATACTAAATGTCACCCACATACATGTATGGGGCAGAGACACAACACAGAATATCCTTTAACATTCCTGTTCAGGTGTTTTCTCCCCAAACCTTTCTGAATTTTTTGCCCTGACAAACTCACCCTGTCCCATAAACCATTTATTTATTCCCAGTGCAGAAGCACAGGAGCACCTGGGGCTGGTGCCTCTCCCCAGCCAAGGAGCAGCTCTCCTACAGAAAATTGGGATTTTGTGAATGGCTGTTTGGGGCAGGCTGTGTGGAGAGTGAACACAAACAGCACAGAACTGCTGGAATCACAGATTAGTTTGAGTGGGAAAGGAGCAGAGGGGTCCTCAGAGTCCTGGCCCTGCACAGAACAGCCTGAAATCACACTGTGTGTCTGAGTGTGCTGTGACCACTGCCCTGGGAATCCTGTTCCAGGGTCTGACTCCCTCTGGATGAGGAATCTTTTCCTAAAATCCAACCCAACCTCCCCTGACTCAGCCCTGGGCTCCTCCCTCAGGTCCTGTCACTGGTCAGCAAAGAGAAGAGATCACAGCCTGCCCCTCCTCTTCCTCACACAAGGATGTTGTAACTGCCCTGAGGGAAAAAGGGAGTCAGTTTAGCCATAATTTGAATGTTTCATTATGAATAATTAGCAAATATAACAAGACTAAAAAAAAAAAATAAAATCCTGTATTTCCATTAATTGTGTGACCATTGCCACCAAGGAGTCAGACACAGAATTTGGGCTGTACCCTCCCTCTTGGGGGGTCACTCAGGCCAGCCTGGGCACTCAGTGCACACATTTTTGTCAGAGCAGTTGTGCTGCATTTGTGTTTAGCAAATATTTGTATTCTAACAGCAACTTGGGATCACAGGAACAGGACCTTGGTGATCCTAAATGCTGAAAGACTTGTTAAAGAAAAAAAAAAAACACGCAATTTAAACTTGTGAGAGTATTTACCTTTTAAAGAAGGCAGGAAGACAACAAACATCTTTGTGCTGACCCGTGCTGATGTGGAGAGGACACCCTGCTTCCTGTTCAGCTCCTGGCTGAGCTGGAGTGCTCTGACAAATATTTTCCCTTCCCAGGGCAAGATAACACAAACAGAAACTTGTGCTCAGCCCTCACTTAAAAGTTCCTCAAGTCCATAAAACCCAGGGAGGAGGAAGGGAAGGGACTGTGCCTAAGTGCTGCTGGTAAACACACACTGATGGAAAGCCAAAGCTGAGCATTTAATATCAGTGAAATGAGCAGGAAGCAGCCAAAGTCTGAACAGCAGCACCAGGAGGATGAGACGAGCTCCCATTTCCAGACACAAAATACTGCAGCTTACAGTTTCATCTTGTGAGACCCTGCAGCACTTACAAAGCAAGTGGAGACTATAAATTTGTATTATTACCAAGGCCATGTTAATGGAGAAAGCACCTAGACTTACAGCTCTCAGAACAAAAAGCAAAAAACCAAAAACCCAGAAAATCAAACCCTTCTGTCTGGGAGCACTGTAAGACCTTGGGGTTTTGGAGAATTCTTGCATGGCCCTGCAGTTCCAGCAGCTCCCAGCTCACACAGGAGCTCTCCCAGTTCTCACCAGGCTGCTCCCATTGTTCTCATTCAGAAACCAACCTGAGACCATCAGTTCCCTTTAGTTTAACCAGTCTATTTAGCACCAGTGCTTTTCTGAGCAAAATTCACCTCCTGTGATCTCTTCCCAGATCACTCCTGTGTCTGCTCTCACTGAGTGTGTGATCCATGGCACAGTCCCAGCCAGCAAGTGGCAGATTAAATACAGACCGAGCAAGAGTGCTGCATGAAATTGATAAAATAAGTCTGGATTTATAAATTATACATACATTTCCCAAATTGTCATATCTCCCAATCTTCTCTCTGCTGTTTGCCAGACTTTCTCCCACCAGTCACTGTCACATCACAGCTTCTCCTTTCTTTTTTATGTCCTGATTAACAGGACATCTATATTCTCCCTTGAGCTCTCTTCCTCCCAGCAAGATTATTTTCCATATCCCTACAGAGGGGCCAAGAAAGCACTTGTGAGCCTGAGATGCTTCTTTTTCAAGATATACTATGTGATCTAATAAAAGATAATACTTTTTCTTATAAATGTAGCTCCATGAGCACAATTCAAATGCTTCAATATCGGTTCAGAAAAAAAAAATCTATATGAAAACAATTTATTCTTAGATTACTTAAAAAAAAAAAAAATCAAATTTGAACCTTTCCCCCTCTGTGTTAGGGGATTCTATTAATCATTTGAGGGGGAATGGTTTGACTCGTCAAATATTGATAAAGACCATGGATTTTACAGTAGGAAAAAACAGCCAAACATGGAATGATCAGATTCTCCTGGTAGCACTGATGTTTTAGTGGTGCTCAGGACACTTTTGAAAGCCACTGCATTCACATAAAACATTTACACCTCCTGCTCTATTTCAAAACTTACCCATCAGAGTGATGAATCTAGAACAAAGTCAGACAGAATTCACAGGGGTTTCTGGGGTTTGGATGGGTTTTTTTCCAAAACTTTTGCCAAGCTCTGGAGCTCCGAGTTCCTTCGTTAGCTCTCAGTACTCAGAAAAGCTCAGAGGCTGTGCCAGGCGTGGCTCAGCAGAGAGCCCACAGCTGAGGGCTCTGGAATGCAGGTGGGTTTGTTTGCTGAAACATCAACACCAAAGCACATCATTTTTGCCAAGGAGCAAGTGCCACTAAGCAGCACATTTTTTTTTGCAGGAGAACAATGGATGGTGCTAGAAAATGCTTCATTAACACTGAATTTCCTTCAGTGCCTGAGCAGAACCAAGCCATGTGTAACTGCTGCAAGCTCTCTCCACACCTTGTGCCCAGCTTCACAATTTTATTGAAAATCCAGGGTAGGTCCCCAGGGGTCTTTTTGTTTTTCCTCTGCAGTGTCTTCTTCTGTGCATTTCCATCCTGAATAGGTACCACTTTGTTTTCCAAAATGTGTCTTTTTATGATGTGGATATTACACACAAGAGGCACTCACAGCAGCTCTACAAACATCACTTTGCATGATGGGTTGATAGGAAAAAACCCTCTTGAAAACAGAATTCTCTTGCAGTTTTACTCTTTAATTGCACACTCTGAGTTGCTTTTGACTTTTCTTTTTTATAATGGGCCTTGGTTATACAGGTCAAGCTTTTAGCCTTAAACTGAGGAGGAGTGTTCACAATACATCAAACAATGTGTAGGAAGTATCAAAATAATCTGATTGGTATAGACATGTCTCACTGGTAGAGCTTGGAGAGCTCAGTGGTTCAAGGACTGTTCTGCTTGTCTTAAAGTGAATTTACAGGTAAAAGGCAGTGTGTGTGCATGGGCTGCACGAGCACACATCCACACTCACCCTGGAGCTCAGCTCGCTTTTTCTAGCACGAAATAACACACAGCACAAAGAGGAAGCAAAGTCCTTGACTGCTACAAGGTGAATTCCTCAGGTGTCCTCCCTCCCACTGCTTCTGAGCTGCCAGAAGAAGGATGTCTTACCCTTAAACACCAAGTTTGGGTGACAGACACTGCCTGTCCCTGTCTGTCCCTGTCGGCAGGGCAAGTAAATGTGTTCAATCCTCTGCTTCAGACAGAGCTGTAGTGCTTCCATTGCAGAACTCATTGTGCATAAGAGACACAACAGGCCAGCCTCTGAATGTCACATTTTATTCCAAAGTGTTCCTTTCTAGGTGGTCTAAAAGCACTGTAGTTCTGTAGCAAGGGGTGGTAAAAGTCATTCCATGTTTCACTTGTAACAGGAATGTTTTGTTGGAGTTAACAATAACTACGAGTTGATTAGCATTTCACGTGTCCATGCTGAAATTAAATCTCTACTGCATGGTTTGACCTTGAAAAATGATTGGGTTTAGTATCAGAGGCAAAAAAAACCCATAATTTTTGAAAAAGAAAAGGATAAGAGTACCAAGAGTATGTTAAATATGCTGTGCTTTTGTAAGAAAATGCATACCTGATGTTAGCAAATAGCACATTTATCACCTGACTGCCTGGGAAAACTGCTGTTACTTGAACTCCTTAGACTTTCTACATTTTAAAGAGAAAGGCTGTAATTCTGTAAGAGTTTGGAGAATGTATTTAACCATTAAATTCATTTTTTTGCTACCTGTGAAAGATAAGTTTCGAACCTGTTTAAGACTTTAGACATTCAATGATTTTCAGTCATTAGGTGCTGCTCTTCTAAAAGCTATTCACCTCAGCATGGCTCTTAGATTTATGAATCTTAGCAAAGTAGACCTTAGCATTTCCATGGTTCATCTGTTCCCCTGCATTGCTCTCATGCTAAATCAATCTTCAGATTCATAAAACAAGTCTGTAAATATTAATGCAGGCCAAAGCAGCCTCCTCTCACAGCAGAAGGAAACTGGGGGAGCAGCAGCTTTCTGAAAGTCCTTTCCAGCAAAATTCAACTCCTGAGCAAGTCAAGAGAGGAATATTCTAGAGAGAAAAAATGTAAAATAATCCAGGAAGAGAATGGAGTTTGTAAGACAGTTGGAGAAAAACAAGAAAAGGGAAAGTTGAAAGTAAGGAAAAGTGCAATGTGCTGAGAGGATTTGAAAGGGAAGAACAGAATCAAGGAAGGAAGACAGAAAAGAGAAGAAAGCACACAGCAGTGACAGGAAAGAGAGTGAATAACAAAGTGGTGGAAAGGGGGAAAAACACTAATGAGATTATATTTCCTTTTCTTCAGTGTCTGGAGAAGCAGCAATAAAAAAGCACACAGTTAAATGAATGAATGAATGAAAATATAAATTGGGTAAGATATCAGTGGAGGTCAGGGCACATAAATTCAGACTGACCAAGAGCAAAGGGATGCCTAGGGCTGGTTCCTAATCCCATCACACTGAGACAGCAGCATAAATTGCCCTGGATTTCTCCTTAAAAAAAACCCCAAAAATTACTGCCAATCTCTCAGTTTCAATCTTTGACATTTATCATCCCACAAAATGATGGTGACTGGAATCAGGTTTCTCTGGTTTCTTATGCACAGCTTTCTATTGATTCCTTGGGTTTTTTTTTTTCCTTGTTTCTTTAATTTCTAAATTTCTCTTGAATTTATCTTTCTTGAGGCTGTCAAGTCTCACAGGCGATTTTTGTAAGCAAATTCTCTCACCTGGGTAGATTTTCTTCTGCTCTCATGGCTTTTTTTGCATTTTCTCAAGGAACAGAAGGAAAGATTAAAGGGGCATTTAGCACAGGCAGCAAAACTGGACACTTGTCTTCGCAGTGATTTTTTTTTT
>VZTT01076714.1:1948-20995 GCA_013400855.1 Buphagus erythrorhynchus | reverse complement strand
ATTTTATGCTGCAAACTAATCAGTTTCTGCACAGCAGTAACTGAGGTGCCTAAGTTTATTTCTTTCCATGAATGAAAGAAGACTTTGAGCTAACTCAGCTTGAACAAGGGTATGATGGGTCTCTACTGGGTACTTGTGCTGCAACATCCTCAATAGTTATACTTGTAATTCTTACCCTTTTTTTTTCTCTTTATACCTTTGTTCATAAGCAGAGCAGGGTTGGCAAGGGCAAATGATATTTTTCTTAAGCTGTTTAACATACTAGACACAATAGAGAACTCTTGAGTGCACACTTGTACACATCAGAGCAAGCAGATGAGAGAAATATGTTGCCACAGACTTTCTTTGGTCTCTAGTCAGTCTCTGGAATAGACATCACTGAAGTCTCAATATGAGTGTCCATTTTATCCTTCTAAGCTCTGAATTAGAGAATGACTTGAGGTCTGGGGGTTCATGAATGCATGTACAAGCTATATACTCTATATTCCTGTACCTCAGAGTAATCCTTCCCTAAAATGAAGGGAGATTTTAACTATAAAAAAGTCATACATCTTCACCATAACCCTGAATGAGGTAATATCCCATTTTTGCCTCAATTTCTCTTGACATTCTATTGACTAGTTCTGAAAGAGCTAAGGAAGCTTTATTGTACTGCTAATGCTGCGTTTGCAATAACTGCTTTAACAAATGTAGATTCTTCCTCTAACAAATTGTCTGAAAACAACCTCTATTGCTTGTGTGTGGAAATCCATAAAACATTACTTGAGTACCTTTCCAGGCAGAGCAAATTCAGTCAATAATTTTGCAAGCAAGCAAGCGATTTTTGCAAGCAGAAGCAAGTGATTTTCGCTGTTGTCCAGCATCCAGTGCTGCTCTGCAGTTGAAGCTGAGTAAATTTTGCTGCCAAAAATTTGGAGCCAGGAGCGAGTGAGGGCTGCCAGTGCTCCCAGCTGAGCAGAAGCCTTCAGATTTGGGGAGCCAGGACTGCCAAGCCTTGCTGTGGGACTGAGCACCTCTAACCAGACTCAGTTCACATGCCAGGGTGAAGCCTGCATGGAGCAAGCTGACATTTGGGGACAAAATACCAAGCACTCTTATAAATGAAATATTCCAGCTAGTCTAATTCTGTCAAGTGTGCCTACATAAGCACTTGCAACACTTCTAAGAGTCTTGGGAGGTCTGGGAGGAGGTGGTCACCTTTTTTGTGTCAGATATGTCCTTGTTTATCTGTTTTCAAGACTTCTAGTGCTTCTTGTGCTGTGAAATGGGCTTCTACTTGCTTTCTTGAATGAAGTCTTGGCACTAAACACCTGAAGAAGTACTTGGTACTGTATTTTTCTTGATGACTGTTGTGGCAAAATTCACTTATTCCTATAAGTGAACAGGGAACAAAAGTTGTTGCAAGCACCATTAATAAATTCACTTACTTTTAAAAATATTCTCCAATGGGCAGATTTTGACTTCTGAAACCAAGTATTCTCACCAAATCAAATTCTACAGCAAAGAATTGGTCTAATGCAGCATACAGCAGAAGAACATGCTTAAATACTTTACCAAGAAATATCACCTCTGTATTCTTACATATAAAATTAACTGTAAACCAAATGATAATATGCTTTAATAATTAATCAAATAATAGTTCCAAATAATGACTGAAAAGATGAAAGAAAAGGTGGGTTTTTTTCCAGTATACCCTTTTCAGAAATATTGAAATTATACTGTCTGGCCACCTTGACAACAGCAGTGCATGGCGATTTATTGGTAGCAGTTAAAGCCCATGATTTTTATTTTGTTTGTCTCCAGATTGATAGGAAATTCAAACAGAGGTCTATTTACTTAAGGAGAAGGTATGCTTTCTAGCAGCATATTCAGCTGGTCAGGTTTTCTCCCCCTTAAAATTATAAATCTGATGGATGATACAGTCAACTCTCCCTGGTATCAAAACCCCTCTCACAAGCAACAGATGTTCTGATCTGAGCTCCAAAGGTGGGACTCTAATAGTTTGCAGATGAGCTTTTGTGCTGGAGAGGAGATGGATAAAAGCAAGAGCAGAATATTAATAAAAGAACTAGTGCAGTACTTCCAGAACTTGGATCTGCATGAAAGAGGGAAAACCATTCTCTTCAGCTGAGTTGGTTCAAGAAGTCATACCTTACAGATTTTTGCTTTTAAATCAGAAAAAGTATTACTTGTTAGGAAATGAAGAACATGCAACTATTTGAAGATGTTCTTGCCTCAGGGAAGTTGGGATTAAGAATGTACAGTAAATCTACAGCAGTAGAAGTTCGTTCACATCAGTGGGAATTTTGCCATTATCAGGAACTAGAAAAAAGGATTCTCAGATGCATTTCTCTCCTGTCATCCCTTTGAGTCTTTTCAGACAGAGCTATAAGCATCAGGAAAGGCTCTCATTTGCAAAGGGTGGAAATGAAAGGAGAAGAGATGGCAACTTACACATGTGTGTTGAAAGCTTGAGCCATTGCTTTTCTGCAGCTGAAACAACCAGCAAACACTTACAATGCCCAGGAAATCAACCCAGGAGTGGTAAAGGCACCCCCTTCACCCACATGTGCTGTAGCTCTCCATTCTGCTCAGACTTTACTAATTACAGCTACATGATCTTCCAAGGCATTTTTTCTTAGGGGGACTTGGGCTATGCCTATACTAGTAAATTAAACAGTGCCAGGGAACATTCCTGAGCCATGTAATTCAACAGTTCAGTGTTAAATTGCTGGAACAGTCTTCAGGGCTTTGTGTAAAATGAAAAGAGCAGTAGGACTCTATTTTCAGTGTTTCTTAGAACAAATCAGGGAGGCTACCCAGTGTTCAAAGTGCACAGCAGCTAGGCAAAAATCACCTGGCCAATTTGGCTGTCCATTCAGTGCTACAAGTATTCTGTTTTCTCTGGGCAAGGACTGCTAATGCAGATGAAGAGGACACCTTTCTCTGTCAGCAATAACACTATGCAGGACTGGCATCATTTTGATGTTTCAAAGGGTTAGTGATGAATGCTAAAACACTTCACATGCACTTTCAACAGGCCAGGTGCTTAGATAGTGTAAAGATAAATTACTTACTTGTCTTCTAAGTATGCTGAATCTCTTAGGATTAAAAAGTGTGATATGTAAGTACTGATTTTAGCACTTTGTTCAAAAATGATCTTGCGAACGATCCTCATTAGAGGCATAAGATGAAACTGGGTCACTGTGAGACGTGTGTAGGCTTAATTCCCCCTCATTACAGTTTCTGCCTCAGAAGCTACTCTAGAATGAGCAACTGGAAGCAGTGCTTCATGCCAGCCCTTTACCATAGTACCTTCATTTCTGACAATGGAACTCCTCCGGTGGCTAAGAGCTGCTTGCCTCTTTCTTGTCCAAGTGTTGCTACTTAAATTGTTCAGTTGCAGTCACAAAAGGCCCCAGAGGTTACCTTCTTCTGGAGCACCAGGTACAGAACAGACCCATGTCTGTGCACTCAGGAAATTGAGTCCCTTCCCATAAAGTCGTGGCTGTTCTTTGTGTGGTTTTACTGCATACCTAGTAAAAAGGAGCAAGTCGTCTTGGTCAGTCTGTGTGGACCAAAATTAAGAGGTGCAGGCTTTATCCCTCTCTGTCTGTATGGTAAACTGTTCTTTGCTGACAGCATGGAATGGGGCTGCAGGTATTCACCTACCCCAGTACAAGAGCTTGACCATATCCTTGTTGCCATCTATATTCAGAGACACAAACCTCAAGTTCCAGTCTCAGTTTGGAGCTTAAATGTTCTTTCATGTATGAATAAAATACATGAAATAAGAGGAGAAATGCACAAATAAGAGGAGAAAACCATGTGTTTGCACAGGTAATAACTGAGTAATAGCAATTTAGTCTTGCAACAGACCAACTATCAAATTGGCGTTTTTTGCCCATTTTGTTTTCTTATCCTGACTATGTTTTAATGAGTCTTCTCCCATCAACATCTGACTCACCTTGTTTTTCATAATGAAAAGTCTTGCTTTTGCACTAATTGTGAATCACAGACACGTTTATGTGGTAGACAATAAAAATAAATGCCAGTCCAGCAGTCAGCAGTTGATTCTTCATACACCATCCACATCAAGCATTGGTAAAAAGCTGTCAGCTATCACAGAAGTTGTTTAGAAATCAATATAACTTTGAATCAAAAGGAACAGGCATACTATTTTCTAGCACATTGTCAGCAGACTGTGAAGGTAAATAAATATAAAACATAAAAACTGTGTGATAGTCATCTAGAAAATAAACATTGTGGTAGTAAAAGGAATAATTAAGCACTATCAACTGCCCAATCACATGCCCAATGCACGTGGAAAAGAGTGTTCAAGGCATGTATCAATAACCTTCTTCCATGAGGCCAGCTGCAGATTTAAAGTCTGCATTGCAGGGGGGTTTGGGTGTTTTTCTTTCCATAACATTTTTCTTGCAGAGAAGTCTGTCTGAGGTCTGAGACATGTTTCCTGGTTTATGATCAAAGTCATTCAAGCTTTCCCTGAGTTGTATGTCAGAGCAACACAGTAAACTATCCCCCATGTTTTTGCCTATGGAAAATATGAAAGAGAATTCTCATAGGGAACAATGAATGAAATGCAACCAAATACACCTGGCTGAAATTTACAGTGCACGGTGCTGTATTTTCAAAGTCAAATCTCATATATTAGATTTTTCAGTGACAGGCTGTATCCCTCAGGATTAAACAAACATATTTAGCAAAAGGCAAAGGTTCATTGCAAGTAACATGCTTCCCTACAGGCCTCCTCACTGAGTGTATGAGTCCTGCCCAGTACCACTGACAGTAAGGAAAAGCCAGCCTATGGGACAGGTTTACCCAGCCCAGTTCTGACCTGGTAGAGACACAAGCTTGCAGTCAGGAAGCAGATACCTGGTCCCTGCCCATGTCACCTCATCCAGATGGCACAACTCTATTTTTCCAGACTACAGCTTCATTCCTAGTTGTCATTGGGTAGATGTGCTTCTTCAGTAAGAGAAAAGAACAAAATGTCTGCAAAATACAATAGTGTAAGGCTATTTTATCATCTGAAATTGTGATTTTACTGATCACCTCTTTTTGACACAAATCCAAATATCAGAGGATGAGCCTGTTTCTGTAATGCTAGTCAGAAGCTCTATCTTTGAAAAAAATGAGGGTTTGTCTGTTTTAGACACAGCTCCATAGATCTTCTTGATGCTGAGTATTGAAATATTAACCCATCTTCTGTGTGTTACAGGTACAGAGGGTTTCTAGGTGGTGTAGAATTCTCAGTTTTGATTAATTTTTAAACAATTCAGTAAAAAAAAAAAAAAAGGCTCAGTCTCAGAATTTGGTTGGGGTGGGCTGTGTAGAGAGTTTTTCTTATGAGAGATTCTAGACTGATAGCCCCAAAAAGTTTTTTTCTCTCTTGCAATGGGAGCTGCGAGGACTCAAATGACCTGTGGTCTTGCAAGTCAGGTACTGGTACAATGCAGCCTTGTTCTGTGAGAGCTGATCCTGGAGACAGAGTCTGTGTCACACCAGCTGAAGGGCTTGCAAAGGTTACAGTCACCCTCAGGCCATTTCATACCCATTTGGTATTGCAGCAGTTATGGGATGGGCAGTAGCCACAGACCTGCACAGTCATCTCCTACACATCTTGTAAGAGAGATGGCTGCAGAGGATATAACCAGTTGGCCAGGCATCCCTTCTGGAATGAGGCAGAGCAGAGAGCTGGTCTGATGTCCCTTCAGTGAAGTGGTTTAGCCTGGATCCTTCCTTTTTCTCAGAGCCTGTGGCTGGAGGCTCTTAAGATGCTTTACAAATGCTCACCCTCTTTGGCTCATCCTGGTGCCTGGGGCTTCGAGTTTGCTGCTGGGTCTGAGACAAGTTTTTCAAGACCCAGGTAGATTATTTTGATATGATTCTCCCTTGTCCTGCATGTCTGCAATAGGGATAATGTTGGCTCACAGGTTACACTGTGAGGCAAAAATACCCAAAGTTAGTGATGTGTTTGGAGAAAGTACATCTACAAAATAATAAGCAGACACTTGGATCAGCTTAGGAAAAAAGGGAGGAAGGGTAAATTAAGCAAGATAATGGTGGAATTGAAAATCCTCTAAACTGGCAAACTTCCTTTGCTCTCAAGTACTCTTTGAATGTGCAAAGTACATAGCTACATAAAAGGGCAAATTTTCGGGTGCAAAAGAGTGATAAAGCTATTAATTGAGTTGCATACCTACAGGCCATTTAAGCCTAAGGTGTGTGTGCTGGAAACACTCATTTCCAGTTTATAACTCCAGTTTGTCACCTCATTTTTAATTCCTTACTGTCTGAACAATATTTATGTTTCTTAAAATTCCATGTGAGAAATTGCTATTCCAAGGTTACAAAGGCCCTGAAATTTCTTGCTACTTAATTTTAGCTATTTGTAACACTTTAAACACTAGTTTTTTTAAAAGAACCTTACTCTAAATTCTTCTGCTGTCCTTTGAGCATTGGAGGCTGAATCAACTTTCTGAAAAGTCTGCACAAACCTTAGCAATAACCTTAGCCTCTGGCTTATTGTTTTGTTTATGTAATTCACCAGGAATTACTTGGGTTTGCTTCTCTGTTGTTATCTACTTGGCCTTAAATTAGTCTGATTAATCTTCCCACAAGATACTGACTCTGTCTCCAGGACACAGAAATGAACACAGGGTTGTTCTGGTCTCCCTCAGGAGCTTCCAGTCACCCTTGGAATAAAAAAGAGTTTTCAGCTTAGAAAAGTCTCTTATGGACCATGAAAGTGGATTAGAAGCTCCACAGATGTGACACATACATTTACACCTGGCTGCCATAATACAAAAATCCAGGGACAATAAACAATGGTGTATTGAGGCTGTCTGAGGCACAGCCACAGCTCCTAAGGAGAAAAACCTGTTTCCAAACATCTGTTCTTCTCCTGCCTACGTTACAATCACAGTTTTGTTCTCATTAAGTGGCAGTTAGAATAGATAATAAAAAATTAAGTGTTAGACAAGAGAGGATGCATTGCATCCTGTAAGTGTGGTAAGAAGCTGAGAAGTTCATGACATCGGTGGTGAGCCCATCACTCTTCCCACCAAAGGAAGATGAAATGGAAAAAATCTGGGGTGGCACACATTCCCTGACACTTGCTGTGCTTTTATAGACCACAGTATTACCTTATCTGTGCCCTCCTCCTGCTGCCTTCCTGCTGCTAACAGACTACTCTCAGGTTTTCATCTGAACTGCACCAAGGGCTTCTCCTGGGGTTCAGCAGCTGCTGTCCCCTGTCCTCAGCCAGCACAGAGCAGCCTGGGGATGTGTAACTGAGCCCTCTCAACACAGGGGTGGCATTGCATGGATGGCACCGGCTCCAACCCCATGCCAGTGCCTGAATGGAGCCTGGGAACAAGGGCTGATCTCAGAGCTCAAACCCACCCCTGGACCACTTAATGAGGACTAGAGCACTCCTTACTGGAAGAGACACCAGCCTGGAGTGGGACAAGGAAGGGTCATGGAATCACTGGGACTGTAGCCACTGCTGCTGTCTGTCCTAAGCTACATATGTGTCAGAGGTCAGTCTGGTGTACCTCTAACACCTCAGAGCTGCATTTTGCTCTCGGGCTGACTTGTGAGCTGCCAGGAGTGGCTGCAGGACTGGCCATGGCTGCGGTGTTACTGTCACCTGTGATGCAGCCCCCTAAGCACAGATGCCTTTGTAGCCATAAGCTCCTTACAGCTTCAGCACAATTCACAACTGGTACTGCCACCAAAATACTTGCAGAAGGAACATTTTAAAAAACGTTATTACTTTGAAAACCTGGCTACAGATTCGAGAAAGAATGAGATATTACAGAATTTTGACAAACCAAAAATTGATTCTAGCATCACACAGATATCCAATAAAAACACAGATATCTGCAGAGGGTTTTAGATGAAACAGTTTCAGATGTTTCATGGAGAATTTAATACCTTTCAGCAATAAAAGTATCTAGTTTCTGATTCTCTCTTTTTTAGGTCTCTTTAAGATCTCAAAGATGTTCACAGGTTGTAAACACTGAGCATTCACAGATCATGTGTGCTGTGTCTGGGAAGGACTAAACACACCATGTTTCTACTGTAGTATCTATACTGTAGAAAGCCCAATAGTAATAATAATAATAACGATAATAATGGTCTTTTATTAGTAAATCTAGAAGAAAATAATGTAATAAGGTGTGCTCAAATAAAGTCCTCAACATGTGCTACAACCTTTCCTCTCTGACAGTTCAAAATTTGGTAAAGGTTAGTAAGGGCTTTATCTTGACATAATAGGTCGTTTGTTCAGGTTTGACCTGTCCATAATGGGAACATGCAGCCCATTTAATGTACAGAAATATAATGTACCCACAACTTCAAGCTTTGTCCATGCATAGTGTGAGTCTTGTCTGGAAACGGACTTACTGACTCATTTTGAGAAATTTGAACTTCTCAGGAAATGTTAGTTCATTGCATTTCCGTATCTGGCTGAGAAGACTTTATTTTATTGACATCCTTGTCCTGGTCTAATGCCGATTAAGGATTCAGTTGGATCTATTCATGTATAGAAAGCAAGAATCGACCCAATGTCTGGAAAATGTTAACTTGTTACTCCACTCCACACTTTAGCAGAGGACTGCATCTCAAAAGCTGATGAGTATGGCTTAGAAAATGGCGACCTGGGAGGAAGTAAAATTCCTAATTAGCAGCTACTATCACACACAGGCAACACTGAATGCCAGGCTTTTCACAGCAGCCGAATAATTCATTGGGATGATAGTATCAGCAGAAAATCTTTAAGACCATCTTTTGAGATTTCTTTTAACAGATTGATGGCCAAATGAATGTCTCATACCTGTTGAACCTAATTTGGAAGGAGTTTTGTCTCAGATCAGCTAATTTAGTCCTTTATTGAATTTATTTTTATCATATGTTTAATTGGCAGGTTCACAACAGTAACCTTGACTGTCTGGATTCCGTCTACCAGCTAAAAAAAAAAAAAAATACATGTATATATATAATCTTGTCATACGATTTCATCGGGGATCAAGTAACCCACTTAGAGATCAGAAAACTGAGAAGTGATCTGCTACTTATGACATAAAATCTATAATTTAATTAATTGCTGGTGACTTAATTTTATTTCAGAAACAGGGTATGCTTCTGCAACAGAACTACAAACTCCAATAGCCTGACCTCTAAAAGCAACTTAAAAGTAAAAAAATAATACCTTAGAACACAGCCTTTTTTTCTTTCTGTTTTTTTCTTTTTCAAGCACGCGTGCCATCTTTTCCTCTTTTTTCCCTTCTGCTTTTCATTTCTAGTGAGGATGCCATCTAACTTTGGGCACAGTGAAAAGCCAGTCCTATTGTACAGCCTCACCTTATTTTCAGAGGCAGGATTTCACTGAAACACCTCAAAAATAAGCAGCTTCTCTAAAATTACACTTCACTCTTTTCAATGTGCTCACTCTCAGCAGCGGTGCTGAGAGCAACATGCAGCATACCGGTGTGGACTGCTTTTCAGCCACCCTAAATAAGAAATAACTGCGAGCCAATGTTCTTTAAAATGTGATCTGCTCACTCTGAAGGGTTTATCAGGACTCGAAGCACTGCATGGCTGTGATGATTTCACTGAACCAGGTGACTCGGTGTTCCTCCCACATCATCTGTATCACAAACGATGGCATCGCAGCCGTCGTAGGGCAGAGATGCGAGTCAGTCAGGTCGGAAGCTTGGGGCAAATACTTTAGCACAGATGTTTCCTGGCCCTGCAAACCTACTTGGCTTATCTGCTACTCTCTTCGAGACACCTGCGGCTTTTTGTCAGCGCTTCCCGGCAGAGGCTGTGACAGTCACGGGCTCCCGCCAGCATCGGCGCTGCGGTCCTGCGATGTGTACTGTGGGGCTAGCCCAGCGTTTGCTGAGTGCTTGAAGCTTTGCTTCTTTGTGGATTTAAAAACGGCTCTCAATTCCCCCGGCTAATTGTCCATTAGTACGCTCTTTTAAACATTAAACAAACCCCTTTATTTACCTTCCCCGCTGCCTGATAGTCTTCCTCAAGAGGCAAAGATGCTTCTGCCTTAGCGACTTGAACCTATGTGACCTGAATAGTCATTTGAGATGTTAATTCACTGAAGAATGAAGCTGAACAATGATGGATCGAAGAATTTCCCCCACCCAGAACACGGTTGCCTAAGCTTTGTGTATTGATCAGCTAAATTCGGTTTAATTCTCTCCAGAGCCTCGGTTCAAGCCAGTTTCTAACACAAAAGGATATTATAATCTCTGGAATTTCAGGAAAAAAATTCTAATTCTCTGTGATGGTAGTCCATTCAGGAGGGTTTTTCTTGCAGAAGAGCAAGACTCTTTGTGCCTGGTGCTTTTAATTTATTAAATCGATGTGGGTTGCAGAATGCTACTGATACTTCCCAGGGTGTCTTTCCTGTCACTATGATGAGGTAAAATAAACTAAACTCCAACTTCAATTTTATCTGCTACTTGCAGGTTTCTACAAACTATTAAAATACAACATCAAAGGAAAAAAACTCCTTATGAAGAAGAAAACAGTACTTTGGAATCAATTGAGTGCAGTTTTGCTGCTTTAAAGTTGTGATGGTGGGATCCCGTTGACCTCAACAGCAAATTCATGGTGTTATTATTGAATTACAGCCCTGTCTTACACCTTCAGCTAGTACAAAACCAGGGAGGTATAACTTTTCCTAAGTGTTTGGAAATACGCAGAGCTATCCTAATTCTTCACAGTTGAGAATATAAACCTACTTCCTATAATGGTCATCAGAACCTTAAAACCTCATTGAAGTGTGGGACATGAATCCTGCTCCTCCTCATCACAACACATTCCCTAGTGATGGCTCCTAGTGACATCTGAACCTGGCTGGCTCTCTTGAATCTCAATTAGTGAGGAATGAGCAGATTTGAAAAATATAGTGAGCCTGCAGGTGGGTATTACTGCATGATGATATTACCCTGCACCGTTTGGTAGCTTCAAAGGGCCTTACAGGCTTCTAAAAATTCAGCAGTAGCCATTTGCAGAAAAACCTTTTGGTTTTAAAAGCCTGCTTATAAATAAGCATAAAGCTAGAGTCTGATGGCTGCTCAGCAGATAAATCAAAACTGCATTAGGAAGGCACTCAGAGCTGTGTTCTTACCTTGCTCCCTGAGAGCAGAGCTCATTTGTCTCTGGATTGTGCAAGGCAGCCCAGGAGCAGGACAGCTTTGAAGGGAAACACCTCACATTCCCCTGCTGTGGTCATGAGGACACGGCCTCTGACACAGCTTGCCCAGGTCCTGGTACACCTCTGGCCAGATTGTGCCAGTTAAGCAGCTTCAAAGCAATCTTTGTGTAAAATGAAGCTTTTGGTGAGATATCCAGTGGAAAATTCAGACAAGGGAAGAGAAAAAGGATAAGCATGCACAACTTGTCAAATCCGTGTTTCAGTTAGGATTTCTGTAGTCTGCTCTCTGTTACGACTTCAGAAAGCTGGAGAATAGCCCTAAAAAATGGAAAACAAGTACGCTGTACCTATTTGGGGTTCTACTGAATTGTAGTCAGTGTCTCCGTCCCCCTGCATTCCTGTCACAGGTAAAATCCTCAGCATGGCGAAAATGTGCTGGGGAGATGGAAAAGAAGAGAGGTGAAATGTGCCCTGACCTACCCTAGGAAAGGATGGAACCTTACCATGTGTGACTACCTGCACCCTGGCACTAGGAACATTTCCTTATTTACCAGGTTATTTAGTCAGAGCTGTTTGTCTTAGTGTAAAAATCTGTATCTTCTCCCCCAACTTCATTACTGTATGTTCAGAGCAGAGTGCTTTCCATACACCTCAATTTGTAAATCCTCCCAATTCAGTTATAAACACTCACTTAAGTTTAGAAACACCTTAATGTGGTACAGCATTGCATGAATTAAAAACCATGATAAAGAGCATAAAGCAAATCTTCATAGAGTCTGAGCTGGAAATCCCTCCATTTCAGTGAGCTCAGCAAGCTCTAGCCATACAGGAACTTCTTCTTCCTCTGCTCCAAATGTTAAGGGATGGGTAGGACAGCATAGCTCTGGCTCAGCAGCATGAGCCCAGGGCTAATCCCTTACCCCTCTCTCCCACCTGGACCCAGGTAGCTCCCAGACATGGAAGAGCTGAGCCTGACTTAAGGCATGCAGCATCTGGTTTGCAGCCTTGGACCCCTTTGGGAAAGTAACCCCACTGCCAGCAAAAGTGGAAATTACATCTCTGCATGGAGCCTCCACATCCATAAATGAGAGTAGATGGTTCTAGTGTGACATAAAGGCATCTGACTCTCCTTCTGCAGAGGCATTAGATGACCTTCAAAAGCAGCTGGTGCTGATGCATTTCATGCAAGGTGAGGCTTGACTGGGCCAGTTGGGAAGTGAAATCACAAGTGGCTGTTTTTAAATAATTTTGGATGAGAAGAAGGAAGGCAGCAAGGACAACTTACTGGATTGTCAATGGGCATTGTGATAATGCATTGAGACAAGGCATTTCTTAAATTCCAAGTGTCTCATCTTCATCCTTTTGACCTTTATATTAATTTTGTATTTTCAGAACACTTACACTCCTCTATTTCTCTTTGGGGTTTCTCTATATTTCTCTTCCTCCTCATTTAATTTTAAGATATGGATGCTAATAACACAATTGAAGTAATGTTCTCATATCAAGTACCATCCAGTCTTTCCAAAATTACCTTCGCCAAGGAAGCAGACAACAGCTCAAGTGCCATTCAGATGGCATATTTAATGCAAAGCTTTAGAACATTGAAGAGGGTCAATTGCTGCTTGGAATTATTTCTGAGGTAATTAAACAAAAATATAGACCTCCACAACTGGAGGGTACCACTGGCCTGAATCTTTCAATGGAGAAGCATAAAAGCACAATAGAGATCTGTGATAAAATGTGTCCCCTAGTGCAGATGCAACTGTTACTGTACAAGGACATGAAAAATTTTTACAGTGAAAATAATTTTTCTAACCCTATACAGAGGTTAGCTCATATCTCTAAGTCAGCACTGTTGTAAAAATACAGTTCTTCCCAAGTTTTATCCATTGAGTGTTATACTGAATTTGAATGGCATGCATATTTTTCAGTTTGACAGTCTTTATAAATGATTTTCTTTAATATTTCCTGCAGAAAATTATGCAAGTTCATTACATACTGTGCATGAATAGCTATTTTTCTATCTCAAAAGTTATCTTCACCATTTTCTTTCTTTTCTTGTAATAAAGCTGTTTTATTTAAAACTGATGAGCCTTCCTTTACTTCTCATGGGCCTCTCAGCTTCTGTTCCCTCTTATTAATGTCTTCATTGATCTTCCTTAGTCTCTGGGAATATTTCCTTGTTGGAGATCATATCTGCTGCTCTTTACATGGAACTGATTTCCTTCGCTGGCTGCACTTTGATGAGGACTGGCAGACTACAACTGCAAACATTATTAAGAGTGAGAGGGTGATAAGGACTGAGATATGACTGTCGTCTAGAATTCTGCCCTGTTCTTGTTGCCCCTTTTTAAATCAAAACCCTTTTTCTTTCATTGGTATTAAGTAGAGGTTTCTTCTGGACCATCTGTAATAACTTGCAAGTCTTGCTCTGAAATTGTTATCACTTCATTTAGAATATAGTCCAATGCTACAAGGAACTTCACAATTTCTTTCAATGCTTATGACTTTGAGCTGGATCAAAAAAAACCCCAAACCTAAACAAAGCAACAATAAAAAACCCTAAAACTAAAAGAAAACCACAAAAACAAAATAAAATAAAATAAAAAACCCAAATCAAAACAAAACAAAACAAAACAAAAAAAAAAGAAAAACAAACAACAAAAACAGAACAAGAATCAAACTCACATACATTGTCTGGTGGCTGAATTTTGTCATGTCTGCATATCTTAATCCCTGACTGATCTAAATCACTTAGCATCATCTGCAAACTTTGCTACTATGCCCTGCTGTGAGATTATTAATAAACAGACTCAGTTACAGCAGAAGCATTGCAAACACTTCACTATTAATCTCATTTCTAGATGAAAGCTCAGTTTTTATCCTTTGAATTTTGCTGTCTCCTAGCCCACTTCCAAAGCACAGCAGAACATTACCTTTCACCCTCTAGGTGTCTGGTTTTCTTTAATGGCCTCACTGAGGGACTTTAACAAAAATCATAATAATTATATATGCAAGTGCTTCTTTACTCACTAATTTGTTGATGCTTTAATGAATCTTTATAGTTGGAAGGAAGGTTTTCCTTTGGCATAAATCAGCACTTTACTGCTGTAATCATCTAATTTTCATCTAGGTGGTTTTATAAGAGCTATTTAAAATAGCATGCCACCCACTGAAGACTCATCACTTTATTACTGCTCCAGCTACCCCACAAATTTAAATCTCAAATTCACTGCTCTTCAGGCCTATAGTTTACAACTGATTTTAATGCTTGCTTTTTAAAAGAAGCTTGACAACTTCTTTTACAACATCCTCTGCATCCATAGATGGTTATGTTTCTAGTCACATTAGTTTCAGCTTGCCAGTATAAGAATTTAGCTCCTGTCCTTCATAATGCCCTTTAGTCATGTATGAATTGATGCATGGAAATTCCCACCCAATTCTATGCATTCAGTGCAATGTTTATGCACAGCTGAAAAATCAGTCTGACTCACTTGTTGAACATCATCTACTTTAATTGCAGGCTTTGTCTGTAACAGTCTGGCAGGTACATCTAGTGTCTTTTTCTCTAATTCAGATCAACTCCCCCCACTTTTCCCTACCTTCTATCTTGCAAAAACCAGTCAGGCAGCAACTGGCTAGACAGATGTTCTTCGAGTTTTTCACCTCAAAGCACTTCTCCAGGGACATGTAGCAGCCAAAAGTTGCTTTTCAACACACACCCCTGCTGCACAGCCCTGAGCAGAGAGTCTGTCTGAAGACCATCTCTGTTCCTGGTACTGTTATCCTGGCAGAGCAGATTCCTCCATCCTCGGTCACCTTCACTGCTGGCTGCACACACACACCCACCATGGGCTTTGTGGTGGAGGCACCTGATGCAACTTTCATGACAATTTAGTTCTCACTTCTCTCATGAGTGCTTGTATATCCCAGCTGGATTCCCTTTACATGTCACATAGGCTGAGCAAGTTACAACCTCAAAGCTATTACCACATTCTGCTTTACTCTTACATATCCTTATGGCCTTCATCTGGAAATTTTCCAAAACTAAGGACATAAAGATGCTGGGGTGAGGCAGTATCTAAGGTAGCATTTATCCTTTAATGAAGGCCAAGGGGCTTCATGCATTATAAATGAGCCATTCTTTCTTTAGTTCTAGTAAGCCCACTTCAGCTCATTTCTGCAACCGTTTCTTCACCCACTCTTCCTTTTTAATGTAAGGTTGGCATTGATCTTCCCAGGGTTGAAAATGTCCCATTTACTGCTTACCCAACACCCTTCAGAGGAGAGTTTAATCAGTGGCCAGAAATGCCACAAAATTTTAACTTGCTGCATCCTACTATATCCTGTACGTAGAAAAATGTGATCATCTTGCCCAAAAAGATATACAATCTATCTTTTAATATATCTTCTAATTGTGTTCATTTGCCCTAAGCACACCCTCTGGAAAGGGGCACTGCATATAATTCACAGGTATTTTACACTGTAACAGAGTTTTTCTGATGCATCAGTATACAAGAACCCACAGGTAGTATTCTGTTTTGTCTCCTGGTGACATTTTCTGGCCACTTCATATGCAATCCATTATGATCTCTTTCTGCCAGTTTAGTTTGTGGAAATTTAGCTCACTGAAATTAGACTTCTTCCAAATGCCATTGAGTACCCTTAGAGACAAGGTATTCCTAAGAGAAGAGACTTTGAACACAAATGCTTGGTTACTTTTTGGACTTGTTGAATCCACCCAGGAAAAAGATGCTTTGAACTGAATTACCCGTGTTCTGAAAGGAGATGTGCTATGTTCCTTGGCCTCATGCTTGTAAATTTCAGCCTCAAAGCTGATGTTTTATTCACTAATGGGAATATGGAAAGAAAGGGGTTTAAAATGTTTCACATCTTCCTGACTCACTGAAAAGAGCAAATCAATGCAAGAAAAAGGATATGCTGACAGTCTTATAAAATTCTGATTTCTCAATAGTGGCAAAGAAACCTGGAAAATCAATGGATTCACCCTCCTAAAGAAATTAAAATCCTCCCTTATACAGGACTGGGGTACTGATGTTATTGAATTTCACATGATTATGTGCATTCTGTAACAATAGCAATCATCCATAAAGTAAATGTATTCAATATTACATTACACAAATAGCAACAATTTTAGTCGGCATTCTCTGAGTCTCCCAAACTATATACTCTCAGAGAAATGTATGTTCAGGATAAGATTTCAAATTCTGACATCTTTGGCTCTGTTTAGTTTGAGACTTTGCTTAAATATTATTTGGTTTTTTTTCTTCTGATGCTTTTTTTTCTTTTCTTTTTTTTTACTGTAATAGGCTGTTCAACCAACTTTAGTTAATGGCATTTTAAAATTATTTACTTCATACACATCTTTATATCTGTGTGTATATGCATATAAATATCTATATATAAGTAGTTGGTGTAGACATTGTGTACATACATAAAACCTAGACCAAAATATGACATTATCAATTAAACCTAACTTTAAACTTCAGAGTGATAATAACTGGAGACAGGAAAATAATTGCTAAGGAAGAATTAAGGAGAACAGGCTTCTATAGTGGACTTGGTGCCCTGGTTTAGGGGAGTCTGTGCATGAACAGCTTGGGAAGGCGAGAGAAATCCAACTTGGTGAGTCCTTGAGATGAGAATTGTTGGAGGCTGAAGAATATTTGAGGGAGTACTGCAGAAGTTTGTTATCTGCTTGCCTATGTTCATGGCTCCTGTTAGCCACATAGGAGATATAGACATCTGATCTGGCCCAATACTGATTTTTATGTGATTTTAATGTACCTTCCATATAGCATGATTTACACTACTCATTCTCTTTGAGTATCTGCTGAACTGCTCTGCCCATTCCTTTCAATACCAGGTGTCTTCCCTGCTGCCCACTCCTCGTCCACTGTCACTTTTGACTGCTCTTCATAAAGTCACGTATGGGAACTTAGGACTAAGATGGTTTTATATAATCTGTAGCTCTCCAATGGTTGCTATGATGCATCCTTCATTTCAGCATTTTTAATTTCAGATTTCCTGCTGAAAACAGCTTTGGAAGATCAGGCGCTTCATCATATGACAAGTAACGTGGTAGCTCCCCACTTTGTCACCAGTCATGTCACATGTTTTGTTCAACAAGGAATTAGGCACAAAATTCAATTTTTGTGAGGCTAGAGATTGGCTGTTGCCCATTCTGTTTTGACATTTCTGCCCACTTCAGTCCTACCCGCCCTTCTGTAAGTGTCACTGTGTAATACTGGTAATTGGTTGGACAGGTGACACTTACAAATTAAGTTGATTTAATCATCTAGGGAAAAAAGCAAGAGGGACATGTCATTTTCCATGTAGCTCTTTGCTATTCAAAAGTGCGGTTCCAACATTTTCTTCAGCAGCATGGAGGAAAATAAAGTTACTCATAAAATCCTTGAGGACATCTGTAGCTGTAACTATACACCTTTTAAAATCACCAGCCCAAATACACACTAATTTGGCTCATCCTGTTCAGCTAATGGGTGAATTATGATTGGAAGTAAGAAGAGAAGGCCTGACATGTGTAGATGTCTTTCTAGAAATGTTTTCAGCATTTAAATGCCCTTTTTTCAGGGTCCTATATGATATTATCCCATAGCTAAACAAGACTGCTGTTTCCCAGGTACAATGCTAAAAACCATGGCAGTACAGTCACATCTTCTCTACAACTAAAACAGACATTATAAGGACAAATTTTCTAGAGGCAGTCTAGAAATCTTAAATTAGATCAACTTATTGAGTAAAATGAGGTTGTTGATCGTCTTACCTTGGTCCTCTCAAATATTTTCAGAGTGGCAGGAGAGTATGACAGAGTATAAAGTTTCTCCCAGACTGTCTGGGAGATACTCAGGCCAGCAACAGAGCCACTCTGAGGGCTGCAGGCAATAATAATATGAGCAATAAAACTCATGAGGAGAGAGATCTTCATACCTCTGTCAGGGTGCTTTCCAGCAGAGTCCACCAGCTTGATAAAAGAGTGAGCCCTCAGCAGCCAAGCAGCACACTTAAGCAGACCTGAGCAAACTGGACAGGAGGAAATGGCCCCAAGTTTCTTCAGAGGAGGTTGAGGTTGGATATTAGGAAACATTTCCTCACTGAAAGGGTTGTCAAGCACTGGAACAGTACTGTTCAGAACAGGGAAGTGGTTGAGTCACCATTCCTGGAGAATGCGTAGATGTGGCTCTGAGGGTCATGGTGAACATGGCAATGCTGAGTTAATGGTTGAACTCAATGATTTTAGAGATCTCTTCCAGCCTAAATGATTCTATGATTCTATGAAGTGCTGTGCCATCTGCCTGTGTTTCTGCTGCCTCCTGAAGGGGCCAGCCTCTGAGGGGACTCCCTGGTAGCATCCCAGGAGCTGGGCACAGAGCAGATGTCCTAGCATAAATGGCACACTTCCAGAGGCACTCTCCAATGTTTGTCTTCCATGCAAAGCAGCCACTGCCTAACCTTAATCTTCAAAGGCTGGTCTTGAGTCAGCCTTGTCTGACCTTAGATCTTAATTGCTCATGGTGCCTGCGGGGAGCTCAACTACAATAGCAACCACAAAAGCATGAGGTTCCTTAGTCATATTGAGTGGATGCTCTCCCTCTCACTGACAAGACTTTAGGAAATAATGGACCTAGGAGTTGTTTCATTTACATCTGTGCCTGTTTGCTCTTCTTCCATGCTAATGGGGTTATCCTTGTATGTGGAATAAATTTCAGTTCTCCAGTGTATAATCGGGAATGCTCTGCAAATGAGCCATACATTTTTAGGCAGCTCCAACTGTCCTCTGTAGTCAACAACAGATCTTC
>VZTT01076712.1:1876-50815 GCA_013400855.1 Buphagus erythrorhynchus | reverse complement strand
ACTTCAGAAAGGAGATAGTTCTGGAACTACTCTGTTTTCAGGGACTCACTCACGTGAGTGCAGAATGCAGCTATACTCACTGAGCCTTTATTCCAATTTCTCTGTGGAAAGACTTCTCATCAGATCCTTAATGTATATAGCATATGGGAAACAGTACACTGGGTGTGCAGGACTCTGCTCTGAGAGAAATAGAGTTTAGCAAGTCTCATATCCACTGCTTCATGAAGAATATCAATATCTGCTTAATTTATTGCAATTTAAGGTTTTAATATTTTTAAAATTAAAAATAGATCCCCTTAGACTGGCTCATTTTCTATAAGAAGAGACTCTTTCTCAGGGGAAATCTTGAATGCAGACTTTGTTTGGAGAAAATTTATATCCCGTAGTTGCACAATTCTCAAAATAAAATCTTGTAACAGTAAGCCTGACAGGCCTTTAACTACAGCACAGCAGTGCTGCCAAACGCAACACACATTGCTGCTTTCCTCTGGCAGCAAAACTGATGTTTTAAATGAGTCTTACAACAAGATTTCTCTACTAATTGCAGAAATAGATAACATGTGCCTTGAGCACCCATTATTCACTTGACAGTAATTTTTTCTTAAACTGTAAGTGGCATTCTGCTTCAATAGTGCTCAAGCACATGATATTCCCAAAAGAAATGTTAAAACTCTTCCATTAAGGAAATCACTGACTTGTGGATTCGGGCTTTTAGAACTGAAATTACCTGAGGTGGTGTGTACTTGTCTTCTTTTAATCAGAGGGTCCCTTATGCAAAGGCAAATACTTTCAGATACTTTTTTTTTCTCCTTCCAGAGTATTTCTTACCCTATTAGCATACTGTATTATTTAGCCTGGAAAAATTATTTAAATATAAAGGTCCATGTTAACTTTTTAAAAAGTTGAATTTTTTCAAAGATTGAAAAATGATTCTTTGATGGGAAATGAATAAAAATCTGCTCTGCAGATGGGATAATTTGATCCTGTTGGATCCCAGGAGTAGCAAGATCAACTATCTTGGCTTCTGAAGGTAGCCTCAGAGGTAGGAGAACTCTGTCTAGTGTGGGCTGCTGCCTCAGCTCTCAAGAAGCAGATCGTGTTTTCTGCCCTTGAATTTCAGGCCCCTGAGTTGCTACTGCCCAAATGTGATCTGCAAGTGTTGCAGATCAATTTTTATGTCCATCTTTTCAATGTCTTTTGCTTCATTGCTTGTGTGACTTGAGCTGTTATATCATATATATTAAGAATATGAAATTTGTGTTCACTTGCTTGTTCAGCTAAGTGCTTGAATTTTTAAGTAAGCAGATAGAACATAAAAAGCTTTAATGTGCATTAAAATCCAGTTAACAGAGAACCTTTTTAAATTTTGTCTCCCCATTTAAAGAGAAGAAGACTCAATTTGAGGGAGACACAGATCTGAATATAAACTGCCAATGATTCTGTGAAACAGTGTACTGCTCTTCTATCAAGGGTATGAGATGCTTGTAATAAAATTAATTTAAAATTAATCATAAATGACAGTTCAGTAGATTAGGAATAGAAAACTTGCATAAGAAAGTACTACAGGGGAATTAAAAGTTACATAAAATAAAAGGAATATGAGTCAGAAACCACCATCACTTCATAAAAAAATTCTTTATTGGTTGATCTCCTAGCCAATTCAAAAGATACATTTATATTAACACTTGAATCATTGCTTAAGATGTAACAGGGAAGAAATGTTTTGTATGATAATTAATATAATTTACATGAGGAATGATTAAATTATCTTCACGATAGCTCTGGAGAGAGACTGAAACACTAGAGTTTTAAGTAGAGAATAGTGAAATGCTGCATTTCAGGGCTTCTAAATGTTATTAGTTGAAAAGGTAACCATAGGATTCCATGTGGTAACATCCCTATTGAAATCAGGACTAAATAAACTATGATTACTTACTAGAACAATAGGTGATTAAAAGTAGATTTATTTTTTTTTGCTACATCACTTCAAATAAAACCTTCATGTTGGAATGATTCTAACAATGTCAGTTAGTCTTTAGCATAAGAAGCTTGAAAAATGAACACAGCATGAAATCTCTGAAATAGAGTTTGTCTTAAAATAGTATTATTATGAAATAAAACTAGCTATTAAAGTAACCACATGGAAACCAGGGGAAAAGACTACCATGTTATGCTCCAAAACATGAACTTTCAGCTAACTAGAAACACATTTTGAATATGTATCTCAGAAATCTCAGTACAAGTAAGAAATGACGCGAAAATGCATTTTAAAGCATGACTTGGCAGAGAGGTGCCTCAATGAGTCCTGTATCTGTTTAACCTGCATTTTGCCTTGGCAACTGAATCCAAAGTGCAGAGTGCCATATAGCATGAACAGAAGGAGGGTCCTTGTCCTAGAAAGCTCATAACTAGAGCAGAAAAGAGATGGTCCAGGTTAACCACTGAAGTGTATTATGCTAGACTGAGAGAAAGATTGGGGTTGATTTAGTGTGAAGTCTTATAGGGCTGGCCACCACAATGTCTGCTGAAGTCAACAGCCATCAAAGCCAAGAACAACTAGTATGGGAAAGGTTAAAACCTAGAAGTATGTCTCTTTGGCAATACATCAAGGAAATATTTTAAAATTAGCTCAGCATCTGCTGAATGGAAAAAACCACCTTTAGATTCACACCCTTCTGGAAGCTATGCCCCTTTCTCTGCTCAACAGAGGAAGTCCCTGCTTGAATTTGTAGAGAATCCCCTTCTGGACTGTCCTTTGTCCCCACAGGGCATAAGAGCGGCTGACAGTGAAAACAAAATAAACAGGGAGTCCACACCTCTTACTAAATATTCTATGGAAAACTCTGAGACAACTGTAAGTGTTGCATTTATGAGAAGTGTGAGTGAGATCTTTACCTCAAAACCTGGCTGTTTTGAGGGTTTACAGGACCCTATCTCAATGTTTCATCAGTTTCTAGGTTCTGACATGAAGTGTGAGGGTACTGTGATAAGTAATCTGTATG
Source organism: Buphagus erythrorhynchus (assembly GCA_013400855.1). Taxonomy (NCBI): domain Eukaryota; kingdom Metazoa; phylum Chordata; class Aves; order Passeriformes; family Sturnidae; genus Buphagus; species Buphagus erythrorhynchus. Next base: position 47,813 of record VZTT01076712.1, on the reverse strand, counting down.
AGGCCAGGCTAACATTGTGCCAACAATATATTGGTGAGATTTGCTCATATGAAATCTCTGAAGGATATTGTGTCTATCACATCTCTTTAATTTAACTCTGTGACTAAGGGTGGAAGTGAAGGCAGTCTGGGATACTGGATGGAGAAAACCTCCGATTTATCACATGATGAGTGAATGCTGCTATCAATTCTGAAATACTTTGTATAGGCATTTACAGTCTGATTACCTTTTTCATACCTCTTCAACTTTCCTGGGATTACTTAGGTGTTTTGAGAGGATTTCGCAAAGTAGCATATAATTTGCAAGTTCCATGAAACTATTAGAAAAAATAACCACAAAATCAGGACCCTGCATCATTCCTAACCCTCCAGCATTACAATCAAAAATAGATTTACAGCTTTAATTCTGTAGACACCCACAAGAAAGATCTGCAAGGAGAAATTATACAGCAGCAGCACAGTGAAAACTGCAAGAAAAAATGAGGAGTACTCATGGGTGACACTCTGTTAAGGGTCACCAAGGCACCCACACCTGCTGAGCTGACAGGCAGTCATGAGAGGTATTCTGCCTTCTGGGACCTAAGGTCCAAGATGCTGCTGGGAAGGTGCCACAGCTTCTTCAGAGCACAGCCTGCTATCATTTGCTACTTCTCCACAAATGATACTGCAAGCTGGAATTTGGGCAGATGAGGGAAAGCTTCAGGCCCCAGGGAAAGCTAGTGAGAAGTGTTGGTGTCCAAGCTGCCTTTTCTTCTGTTTTATGAGTCACAGGAGAGCGTGTGGCCAGAAATAGACATAATGCACACCAACTTCTGGCTTTGTGGCTGGTGCTTTCTTGAGGGTTTTGGCCTTTTATGACAATGGGGTATTCTACTACAATTGTAGATTGTCATGGAGGGATGGCATCCACCTTTCTAGAAGATGCAAAGGAATCTTTAGCAACACATTGACCAACTTGGTGAGGCAGGCTTTAAACTGAAGGACTTGGGGTACAGGATCAAGAGTGGCAAAACTCATGACATTGCAACAAACAGAGGAATAGATCAGGCCAAACAGAGCTGCAAAAAAATGCTACTTAACTGCCTCCCAGGATGAGAACCAGGAGAGAACCAGAAGAACAACCACCTCAAGTGCATGCATAGTGAAACACTCAGGGTAGGGAAGAAACAGGAGCAGCTGAAACATCAGACATAGTGAGAGAAATATATTGTAGAAATAACTGAAACATGGTGGGACAACTCACATGACTGGAGGATCATGGGGGATGGCTATAAGTTGTTTTGTAAAGAGAGGCAAGGAAGAATTGGCATAGGAGTAGCACTTTATCTTAAGGGAAAACTTTGATGTTGTAATGGGTTGACCTTGGCTAGACACTAGGTGCCCACCAAGCTCATCTCTCACTCCCTTCTGGGAGAGAAAATATAATAAAAGGTTCATGGGTTGAGACAAGGATTGGGAGAGATCACTCACCAAATATTGTCTAGAATTAGAATTAGAGATATTAATTTATTATGAACAAATTATGAATCTATTATGAACAAAATCAGAGGAGGATAACAAGAAGTAAAATAAGACTTTAAAAACACCTTTTCCCCACCCCTTTCTCTCTTCCAGCTGTACCTCCTACCCTAGGGAGACAGCAAATGATGGTAATAGTCATTTAATCACCTGTGGCTTCTTTGGCTGCTGAGGGAGAAGAGTCCCTGCTCAACATGGAGCCCCAGTTCTCCATGAACTTCTCCAGCGTGGCTCCATCTCACAGTCCTTGCCAGACTGCTGCAACATGGGTCACTCTTCCACAGGGTGCAGTCCTTCAAGGACAGGCTGCTCCATTGTGGGCTTCTCTCTCCATGGGTCTCCCATGGAGTCACAGTCTCCTCCATGCATCTACCTGCTCCAGTGTGGGGCTCCTCCCTGGGCTGCAGGTGGATCTCTGCATCCCTGTGATCCTCCAAGGGCTGCTGGGGCACAGCTGCCTCACCATGGTCTGCACCATGGGCTGCAGAGGAACCTTGGCTGCTGTACCTGGAGCACCTCCTGCTCCTTCCTTCTCCACTGACCTTGGCATCTCCAGAGTTGTTCCTCTCACATATTCTCAGCCTGATCTTCTCTGGCTGCAATTACAAGTACAACTTCTTCTTATTATTATCTTATCATGGATGTTGTGGTGTATTACCACCATTTCTAATTGGTCCAGCCTTGAACTCTGGTACGTCCATTTTTGGACAGGTAGCAAGATGGAAATATAGACAAATACTCTTTGAGAACTACAAGGTCATTGCCAGGGTGTGCAGAGATGCAGTTAGAAAAGAAAAAGCTCAGCTTGAATTGAAATTTTCCCTGTGAAAGGGTTCTTCAGGTACAACAAACAGAAACACAAGAAAAATATTGTCCTACTGCTAAACAGGAGATGTGAATTAGTCACCAACAATGCTGAAAAGTGTGAGATTCTCAATACTCCTTTTACCTCTGTCTTTGCCAGCACTGCAGGGTCTCAGATATTGGGAAGAATATTCTGGGTTGATGCAAACACAGATCTACCAGTAGAGAAGAAGGAGTTGGTATTTGAGCTGTTACAGAAACTTGACCACTACAAATCAATGGGCCCTGACTATATCCAGCTGAGGGTTTTAAGTGAGCTGGTTGATATCACTGTGAGGCTACATTCCATAATCTTTGAGAAGTTGAGGAGATTAGGGGACAGCCAGAAACCTGTGAGAAAACTAAAAGCATCCCTATCTGCAGAAAGGGCTTAAATCCAATTTTAGTTCCATCAGTCTTACTTCTTTCCCTGGAAAAATTATAGAACAATTTGTCCTGGGAGGTGCTACAAGTGAGAACAAGCACATTTCTGGGAAAGGTCAGCATGGATTCACCAACAGCTCTTTTCAGTCATATGATGCAATTGCTATTTAATCTGTAGTAATTTGAGCTGTAGTTTTATAACACAGCAGCTGCAGTGTATCAATCCAGAAGTTAATAGTTAATATTTTTGTGCCCTCTCTCCATGTGCATCTGTGAACAAATGACTTAAAAAGAATGAGAAGGGGAAAACCATGGTTTCTAACACAACTTGCTAGATACTTAACTATATTTTGCATAGCGGCTGCCTGAGTTATAAGCACATATATTTAGTAACCATATGTTTTTCCCAAGTCTTTAAATAAATTTGTCTTCCAAGAGCTTGTCCAGCCTGCCATTTCATTCCTTCATGTTAGCTTTACAATAAAACAAACTTGACAGAGAGCACAGCTTGCTATTTGTCTGATTAGGAGACACCTTTGGTTGTTTTGAACCAGGCTCCTACTAGTATGTTCTGGGGATGGTGAGAAAATCAGGTTACTTCTTACATGACATTATTTGATGATTTGTGGACTTGCCTTCCAAAATTCTTCTAATCCCAGCTGGAGACCGCTAGTTTACTCAGCCAGACCTGGTACAGTAGTTGCTTGGTACCTTTGATCATCCTCGTCCCTTTCTGAAGTTTCTCATTTTCTACTAGATTTTCTACTGTTTGTTTTTAAGACAGGGAGATCACAACTACGCAGACAGTTGAAGAGAGAACTGGGAAAATCAAGTCCTCTTCTTCCACTTAATTATTCTCTAAGAATTTTCAACTTTTTACTTGTTTTGATCTGAAAATTGTTTGGATCATGAATTTGACTTTTCATGGAACTATATGGCAAATACACATTTTGAAAATCACCCCCATGCTACAGTAAAATGTGAAAACATTGAGATGATTGCAGACAGTGGAAAAATAGCCAAAGCATTTAATTCCATTAAGGTTGAAAAAAGTTTATTTCACTGAATTGTTTTGGTTTGGTTTTTTTTTTGTTTCTTCTGTAATATATTTAATCTGAATAATAGCAGGCAGTAGAAAGCTTTTCTTCTGATAGAAACATACAATCTGATGGGGAAATACCTAAAATTTTCATCCAACTGAAATAGATATTGTAAATAAATGTAACATAATATGCAATAAAAATTATGTGATAATACACTAATCTAATCTAGCCAAAGTAGAGATCCTATGAGGAGTTCACACTACATAAAGTATTGGACACAGCCAATATTCAAAATTTCTACTCCAGAAATCAAGACTAAAACTTGTCTGTGTTTGGGATCTTACCTCCCTTTCTTTGTTCTGTAAGTTATTCCTCATTACAAGATAGGTGGGTAATATGATTTCATTTCCCAGTAACTGCAGAGAGAAATCTTAATTTAGTTGGACTACAACACAGAATTCAGATTTATCAGAATGCTCTTCAGTTATTAAAATTATAGGGTTTGATCATATATTTTGTTCAGCCTGTCATGCAGGAATTGGTTTGTAAGAGAGAACATGCATGTAGAATCCTATCCTATTTTTGTCATTAATGTACTCTATTTAAGTTTGACAATAAAAGCTTAGCTGACCCACATGAATAACTTGCATGATGCAATAATATATGAAATTAAAGTATCTCATAAAATTTGTTCAGTTATATAATTTTATCTGGACTAATTTTTCTCACCTAATTGAGGCGAGGTGTCCCATTGTCTTCTACTCAGTTACTATTTGTACTGATGGAAATACAGTTTGATTTAACACTAAATCAGAAACATCAGCAATTAAAATGAAGCAATTTCAGAACAGTTAGTGCCAAATCATGTAACCTGAAACCAAAGAAATAATATGATTAGACATACTGAGTCAAAGCAGTCAACAAGCTGGCTCAGCTTATGCTTAGACTAAAATCATTATTACGTGCTGATGAACAATTTATCAGACTAGCAGATGAAAGACTTTTATACAATGTTAGCTATTGAGTACATCAAGACTGCAAGATTTCTTATGTGAGAGTTAGGCGAGTGTTTCTGCAAAGCAACTGTCCTCCAAACACCTGTTATCTAACGAGGCATGTAACATCAAGTTATAATTTATATTCTTAAAGGATGAAGGGATTCTTCAATTAGCAAGTTATCAAAATGCAAAGTATTAGCTTTATAAGCAATTTGCGTTGCAATGAGCAGATGTAACACAGATGAGAGCATTCTGCAAACCTCTTTAGGAATGATCAACGTAATGGTTTTTAAGTCCTTTTGTAACATTGTTGGGAAAAAATTATCATTTTCTTCCACCTATTTATCATAATCATTTGCTTTAGTGAGTCTCGTTTAAATCTCACTGAACTAGGTCCTGTTTTCAGATCTGATTTGTGGTTGTGCTCCGCCAAACCAGTCAGCAACTGACAGGTCAGTGCTTATCAGGATTGACACTGAAAGATTAGGAGAGCCAACTCTGCTACCAAAAAAAAGTAATCTGCAGGGACTCCCCAGTAACATTTCCAGCTAGGGAAATTCTCCTTATGATAATGCCATAAGAACTTTATTAGAACTGTTTTTGTGCCCTGAAAGTCACCCTGTAAAAATTCAGGAAATATTGCTTGGATTGTCACTCCACTGCATCATCAGAAGGTGAAGTTAGGGATGCAGTGTTGACATAAGCTTCAAATCCTCCTAGATTTGTGTGGGAGGAAGTGAAAAATGACAAATATCAAACTTGTTTTCTTGTTGTTTTTTTTAGCCTCATTACAATTGCTTTGTGTAGATGGCAGATATCATTCTGAGAGATTTCAAGTGAGTTTCTCTGCCTGTCAATGTACATATATATGCACATAACCTTCTTTTAAACTGAAAGAATTGTTCTTGCTTTTTCAACTGTCTTGGTGTCCTGTTGGTTACCTTCCTTTCTGCTAAGGGTCAGACAACTGCCCTGGCCAGTGACAGTATGCCCAATAACAAAAAAGAAAAAGATTGCTGAGACTACCAGCAGTACTAGTTTTCAAAAAAAAAGAGTTTTAGGCATCCAAACTTTTCAAACATTTCACAAGAAGAAGCAGGAAAAGTATGAAACATTCTTCCAGGAATAACTCTTTGAATAAGGGGAAAGTCAGAGAAATATATCTAGGACAATTCTCAGGAAGACAAAATGGAAGAAACACAGACCTAAACCAACACATATGTTTCATTGGTGTTAGGAAGCACAATCTTGCAAGTACCGTATGAAACTCAATAATGTCTGTTCCTTTCAGGTAATACATAGTTAGCTTACTCATAAATGCTCATTTTTGTCAATCTAGAGGTTTTTTTGGAATGGAAAAATGTGTGATTGTTTTTTTGTAGTGCTGACTTTTCACTTATGTAATCTTGTTACTTTGCAAGTGTGCCCTTAATGACACTTAAGAAATCTCAGCTTTTAATAGTTTGAAAGCTTTGCAATGTTAACTTTCTTACTTTTAGCTGGCGTTTTTTCCAGTGATAATAAGTAAAATAAATAAACTTACTTGTCCATAGATTTAAACCCAAAAATAAAACTGAAAAAACAAAGGAACTGGTAGTATTTTATTTAACATCACTTTTAATGGACAAATTGCATCAATTAGTGCAGAATTTTATAACCTGGTTAGCACACAAAGGCATGAAAAATCTGTTTGACATTAACAGCAATGATAAAACTCTGGACTAGGACTAGATTCACACAGTGGTCTTATGGATCCCCCTGGCTTCAGGGGCTATAGATAGACCATTTCTCATAAGGTTCACTCCACCTCCCCTTTTGTCACCGAGACATAATGCTGCATTGTCAGAGAGAAATGTCCTGTTTCTGTACAGACTCCAGCAGGGAAGTGCCATGTTGGTGTTACATGCATAGGCAGCAGTCAATGAAAAGGTCAGGGCATGGATGAACCCTGAATTCATACAAAGAATGGAGATGCAATGTTGTGAAACCTGCAGCATTAACTCCAGATGCCCCTATAAGCACAGAATGCGATTTACTCAAAGAGATGGAACTGAAAATAGCACCATGTCTCTACATTCTCACTGGAAAATTGCTTAATCTGCCTAATAATTAAGATAAATCGATTAATAGTATAAGTTTCATGAGTGTTGAAATACTTGGTTAAAGAGAATTGCATAAATACTAATCCATCTTTTCCTAGTGCTGAAACATCACAACTGAAGGGAAAAGTAAGTTTAAAAAGTTCCTTTTAAGAACATTTCCTTCTTTCATAGACTTAAAGTCAAATCACTTGAAAAATCATGTTTGTTATCTTTGTAATTGGAGTTCTATATCATTGTCAGATCACAGCTGAAGTAACGAAGTGCCTTCTATTTCAAAATGTTTAAAACTGGGATATAGCTCCTGGTTTCCAAGTCTTCTTGAGTTCATGTGGAACGTGAGGACACAGCAGAGCAAAAATCGAATAAGGATGCTTGCTGCATTATGTCAGAGAAAATTATTTCGTGAATGCCTTCTCCTTTAAGGGCCCATTTAAAAAGGTTGGGGTAGCTGGCAAATGGCAGCCATTGATCCTTATTTCCAGAGATGTACAGTGTATGCTGAGAGGGGCACAGCCTGGAACTGCTCAGTTTCTAAGACAGGTAGGCAGTCTCACAGAAAACCTTTGAAGACTTTGGCAACCCAGTAGCTTGGTATTGCATTTCCTTACAACAGATGTAAGAATTCATCTTATGTATTTATATCTACTATTTCAATATATTTACAGTGCCTGATGTGCTGTGCTTTTTTTGCGTAGGCTTAAAACATATTTTCAGTAATGTGAGATTAGAAATGCCTTTGCCTACTGATTACAGTGTGATTTCTTCATAAAAAGAGAAGAAGAACAAGCTGGAGAAAAGTAAACTAGTGAGAAACAGAAAACATTTAAATTTCACAGTGTGTAAATTGGCAGGATTTCATGTAAATAACAAATTATCTTTCTTGGAGATGATTTTCTCACTGCATGGATGTATAGCTGAAAAGTTAATAAAGCTTTTGCATCACAGACATGGCCCCTGAAATATTCACCTGCATTTGACTTCCAGACACATACTCATTTTTCTTTTTTGGAATTCAAAATAGGTAAGTAGCTGCAATTCTGTTTGATAGAGAGCAGGAGAGAAATCCTGTTGTAAAGGGGACTCAGCTGTTTCTCTATGGTGTTCTCACTGACTATTGCTAGAAATATTTTATGTCTCAAAAGAGTGGATAACATAAAGAAAAGCATCAGCTACCTGACTTTGTTCTGTGCTGTATGGCATGTTTACTCTTAAATCTTCATAGAACAGTTCTATATTTTAGATAATGATATCTACTTATCTGCCTTGCAAATGGACAATCAAGGTTCAGTGGCATAAATCTTGCAAAACATGGAGAGCATTTTTTAATTTAATGTTATTGTTTTAGCTATTCATAAAAGGAAAACCAAGAAACCACAAAGTCCCTTTAAAAGTGTTTGATTTTTTTTAGTTTTGTACTCTGAATCATTCGAAGAAAAGACATTTAATCAAAGCTGTAGTGTTAGCTTGAGTAAAAAATTTGTTTGTGTGCTTAACTTATCTAGTGAAAACACTACATAAACTCAATGTCAAGAACTCTTACCTTTTTGTATCATCCCTATTTATGGAATAATTAGATCAAAATTAGGCTAACTGAAGCCCTGGATGCACAGGAGGAGATACAACAGAATCTGGTTTGCATGAGATAAATGTGTATATGTGTTCTGTGATTTCAGAATCTATTCTCATGGGCATAATAAACCCAAATCTGTCTTTCTATGCTTAGTGTCAAGGGCAAGTCTACTATCATTACTGCCTTACAGAATTAAAAATATTGTATTAAAAAAAAAAAAGTAACACAAGTACCACCAGCAAGGAGTAAGTCTATCCAACTAACCTAACTATCTAGCCTTGAAAAGGTCTGTTTCCATACACATTGCACAAAACAGCTGAAAGCATCAGAAGTTGGATAATGGGGCAGATTAACAAGTCAGTAAAAAAATGTTGTTACACAGGGGACCTAAATGTTCTGTGTAGGATATTAAAGACTGCTTGCTTGAAGCCACAAAAGCATATGTTTCTCCACTCTGCAGTAGAAAAGTGGCAAAATGTTTTATTGTGTGGAACATGAAATTATCCCAAAATTCAGAGATTCTGGTAAAGATATTTCAGAGTTCATTTATTTGAAAGTGCTCATGTAACACAAAGTAGGTATTTTCCTGAGGGTTGCATTCAAAAGAAGCAAATTACTAAGTCAGATGTGTCATCATGAATATCAGGTATTCCATTATTTTGAAGAAATAGAGCCAAATTAATCTTGCATTATTTTCTGTATTCTGCTTATGTATTGTTAATTTGTCTTTGCCTAGGTATGTAATTACTATGAGGAATCAGCATTAAGCTTTATTTTGTGTGTTACTTTTATTTTTAGGATTTTTTTTTTTTTTTTAACATGGATTTGAAGCAGCTAGGTAATTATTTACCTTGTCCAGGATGTTTTGCTGCTTTGTTGTTTTTTTTTGTTGTAAAATTCTGGAATTCAAAACTTTGCATAACAATTTAATTGAAGTATATTATTTCATGTTGTCACTGTGAATAACTCCAACATCCATGGGCATTTTAAGTAATTATGCATTGTTATGCTCTTTATGTTAGAGCTTTAATCTGATTCAGTATTCATGATGACTAAAAGTAGAGTTTTCAGGCAGAAAGATGCAAAATTAAATTGAATCTATTATGACTAAAAAGAGTGCCTGGATTACTAAAAAGTTAGCAATGCCTAAAAGGTTTTGTAGTTTCTTTGAACTCTTTACTCTTCATGAGTAAAAAAAAAAACATTTGAAAGTTTAAATCACAATGTAATTCTGAAAGAGGGTATGTTCTTGTTAATATACTGAATATACTGAATATGAATGAATATACTCTGTGACAGCAAGGCCTTATTTGACTAACTGAAATTGCTTCCCTAGATCCCTGATAATTTTATGTTTGAGAAAAGGTATGATTACTTGACCAAATTAAGTAAGATGACATATACATAAATAATTGCCTAGGTCTGACTCCAAATTTTTTAAATTCAGAGAAACCTACAGCCTGTCTTACCGAAGTCCCAAAAGAAGAAAAACGGAACTAATACACAATTTAGATACAGGCACATCTGCCCCAGCAGGCATCTTTCCACCTACAAACTGTCTCTGAGACAGTGATCTCAGTGGTGGGTCTGCATAACAGTGAAAGCATACTCGGCCTTCTATCTCTTTTACATACTTGGTGAACCTAGGCTTTCTATTTCAGTAATTCTCATAGGATTTCGAGGTGTATGGGGCAAGGCAATGTCTGAAAAACAAAATATATTTTAGTACGTAAAAAAAGATATCCAAATTAATTTGCCTGATGCAAATTTCACCAAAGTCACTGGTGATACTTCTCCAACATTTCAGATGGAATTTAGAAGACTTCCCAGGAGAGTGGTTAGTACTGACAAGGAAAGGCAATGCAGATCATTTATTTATGCAGAAGTACTCAACTTTGTACTGCTGGCCTAATTGAAATATAACCATCTGCCTGTCTGCTCCTAAATCGGGATTGAATGCTTGCTTTTATGTGTAACTCGTAGTATCCTTACCAGACCCCTCTTTACTTTCAGCTCAAGGGAATGGGGACACTCAGGTCACAGGTAGCAGTCTGTCACTATTGGGCAGATGTAAAATATCTCTAAGGCAACTTTGACTCGATGTTAATGCTGACAGTCAGCACCTCAAGGCTTCTCTACCTCAGAGATATCACAAGAGTAAGAGGATGGCTAAGAAGACAGGAAGTGAATAAATGAAAGGAAAAAGAGAGATATACTCCACAAAGCAATAATGAGGTTTACCATTTTCCAAGAGTTTGAGACAAGGATGGTGGATTCAGTAGAGGAGGAACTTGGAAAAGAGGTGGGCAATCCATCTGTTTTTGCTTTCTTTTCCTGCTTGCTCTCTTCTTTTTAGTTAAGGATGCTCCACATCCACTTATTTAAGTCTAGACAAAAACATAGACTGATTTTTTCTTCAGTTTCTAATAATCCTGATAGACTAATGACTGCCCAATCCTCTGAGCCAAAGGACCGTAAGGGTGGGAGCAGGGACTTCCCATTTGTTTTGACACTGAGCTTGTCAGAGACCAGCTGTATCAGGTGAAGGTTCACGTGTCCATGGAGCTTGATCAGACACAACCCAGAGAACTGAAGGAGCTAGGAGATCTTATGGAATTCTCTCCATCAGCTACCAAGGGCTAAGAAATCTTGGGTATTCCCTGCTGTCTGAATATTGGCCCACGTTATTCCAATTTACAAGGGTATAAGGGAAGACCCAGAAATATACAGACCTGTGAGTCTAACCTCAACACTTGGAAAAATTATAGAGGAGACAGATGGAGGCTGGGAACCTTCAAAAGTTGTTTAAAGGACAGCACAGCCATCAGGCACAGTCAACATGTGTCCACAAAGAGGAAGCCCTGTTTAACCAATCCAGTCTCCTCCAGGATAAGGTCACCTGCCCAGTGAATTGAGAGATGCAGAAGATCTAGGTTCTTTGGCATTTAGTGATGATTTTTTTACTGTGCCTCACAGCTCCCTTCTGTAGCAGTGGCCCAGCTGTGGCCGTGCAGACTAGTGGAGCACTGGGTGGAGAGACACTGCATGGCAGGGCAGGGCTGAGAGGGTTGGTCAGCAGGCTGGCCAGTGGCCACCAGCTGATCCTCAGAGCTCAACCCTCCCTTCAGGGCAGGGTAATACTCGGATCCATGATCTGGATGCAGGAGTTTAATGCTGAATTAGTGGCTCTAGAGGAGTCAGCAGTGTGGTGTTCCACTCTCTTATCTGCTAGACTCTTTCAAGGAGCGAGAAGTCTGATCTGTATATACTGAGTTCCACCAGAATTATTAATTTCTCTTTTGCCACTGCCTTTCCTTCCCCCTTTTTTTTTTTTATTTTTTTCCCTAATATAAGAGTGATGCCGATTCAGCAAATTGCAAGGCTAGAATTAACTTTGATCTTGGCAAACAGGTTTTTAACCAAGCAAAGATAGCTCAGTATAGCTTAGACTTCAGTTCACTATATTTCTCAATAATAATTGTTTGATAATACTGCTCTACTGACCCCATGGGAACATATTTCTTTGTACTAAGTGTCTTGAGTAATTGATCATTACAGGCTACTTTCACCTGGTGTGAAAGCAATTCCTTCCTGCTGAACATTTCTTATGCTTTTGTGGTTTTTTTTTTAACTGTTGTCTGTAATCAGAATTGGTAGAGGGTGAACAGTAATGGAGAGCTAAGGTGCTATGAGTTGTCCTTAATGAACAACAGGTCCATTCTCACATCTCTGAAAAAAGAAAATATTGCTACACAGTCCCAAGCGTGGTTATTCTGATGTTTATCACACTTACAACACCTTGTGTGCATCTACTCTTAATAAAAGGAAGTAAAGGTCCTAGTCCATAATCACTCAATTAAGCCAAAGGAGGGACGACTTATTTTGACATCCTTTGGACATCCTTTTTGACACCCAGAGGAATATTGCCTTTCTACCAAACAGGACCAAGAAGACAGGGTTATACAGCTTTGGGGCATTTATTTGCCAGGTCAGCAACAGATTCATGGCTTCTATTAAAGCAATGTTGAGGTAATCCTTTTACTATCATCTACCCTTGCATGAATACCTCCCGTTTCAGTTCTCTTTGATACGATGTGTGGCCTTGCTCCAGTCCTTGCCTAGTAAAAACCCAGTAGCTTCAGGGAGCTAAGAGTCCTGCTAAGAGCAGGGAGCAGTAGCTTCAGGGAGTAGGGTCCTGCTAAGAGACTTAGTATTTTGCCACCACAACAGTATTACGCTGAAAGAGCCTGGTCACTCCAGGCCAGAGCTGGCTAACATCCATCCAAGAGCATGAGCAGGGGAAATACGTCTCTTCTTGTAACCTTGTGTGTAGATGTAACCTTATTAGCAATCTTCTCCTTCCCATATGTCTCTCTTAAAATAGAATGCTTTATGCTGCACATAAATTGTATTTAGAAGGTTATTCTATGAACATTTATTTTATACTCTAATGACTTCAGGGAGGGGAATGTCATTTACTATCAGTTTAAATAGTGCTTAGCAGAATGGAGCTTTGACCTGCTCTGCTCCTCACAGCTGCCATATATAGATAAATAAACATCTCCTGGTTTAATAAATGTCTGTAAATCAGCATTTTCAAGAACAAACAGAAGTGAAAAAAAACCCCCATAAATATGCTCTTTCAATAAAATTAACTGTACAGTCTCCTTTTCCCCCTTTAAACCTCCTTTTGGATTTAGGGAAAGGGTAATGCTTTTGTCACTGCTTCTGCCAAAAGGATTAACTCTTCTTCTGAATATATTTTTTTTCCCCTAGTTATAATTCATGGTGTAACAAGAATAACTCCTTGAAATCAGTTTTAGAGGGGAACAGGAAACATTTTATTTCCTCAATGATATGCCCTCATATCACAAAACACTATACTAATATTGTTCTCTGACCAAGATCTCTATATCTCAATAGGGCTAATTGAACAGAAAACAAGGGGTGAAAGGCAGTATCTGCAGAAAAATTTTATCCTGGGTAGCATCTCAGCATCTTGGAAAGATTTTAATAATTGTTTTTTTTACAGGTCCAGCTGTTTACCATGCAGCCTGAGGAGAAGTCCTTATTTATGAGAAGAACTCTTCACCACTGATTGTAATCATGTGCAAAATGGTCTTTTCATCTCATGCTCATGAATACATCATTGTTAAACTAAACAAGAGCTGCTGACTCAACATCTGCCCTTAATGCATACAACTCACCTTTTGATCTCAACTTCTATTTGGATGGCTAAAGGGAGTTTGTGCTTTGAGGGGACATTTCCAGTAATTATTAGGACTATTCTTTATTTTTTTTTCTAAAACAGGAAGACAATTTTTAAACAAAAATGTGTTCCTTTGATATCCTAGTAAGGCACAACACTCAATGTATTCTTTCATTGCATTACAATTTCTGTAACTTATTAGAGGCTTTATGTTATGAGTGTTATATATTGAAGGCAATGAAGTGTGAGAAAACATCCAACACTGTAAGGAAAGTAATAATTTATTATATCCTGTGGGACTCAACTGCTTGTTATAAATTCATTTTCTGTGTAAATGGGTTTTTAAAAAGATTAAACTTGATGTTGGTGCTGTAACTGTTATTCACACAAACTTCAAACGAATTTCATTCTTTGGCTACTCTTTAATGCTAATGTCTAGAAAAATCAATTTTTGTTTCTTCATTCTTGTATTTGAAATAAACCTAAGATTACTGCAGTTAAGGGATTTGGATTATTGGCATATTTTGTATACAGAGCTTTAAAGTGGTGACCTCCATTTAACTAAATGTCCAGTACCCAGTAGTCTGCTAACACACCTGACTACTTCAGGTGATTCATATCACACAAAAAATTAAGGAAGATACATTGAACACTTGTTCTAACATTATTCTTCTATCCATCATCTGGAAAGTTTTAGAGAAGGTCTTCAGGAAGCAGACTGATTTGACCTTGTTTTATGGTGACATCAGCTGTCAAACGCCTTCCTGTGATCCGAGATCTAAGTCTGGATGCAATAGTTATACTGGGCTCAGTGGTCAGAGGAGATGATGGAACCTGTGCAAGGCATTCACTTCAGCTCCTACTGAGGTGCTGGAAAGGAGCTGGATACAAAACACTGTGTTCTGGGCTTGCCCACTTTGGCATCCTTTACTTCCATCTCTTGCTTGATGGGCTGTCTGTGCTGTGTAGAGCTAGCAAATGGCAGTCAGCATTCTCCCTGCTGTGCACCTGCAAAGCAAAACCAGGACATTTCCTCAAAGCGACAGCAAATTAATGAATAACCTTCACATTTAGAAAGTCCTCTATTCTTAAAGGGACATAATATTCATGCAGGATAAAGGTAGATTATTTGATTAAAATCAGTTTTCCAGAGCTGCTCTTTTCAGCTTAATGAATTCATAAAATCATCTTAGTTGTCAGCAAAACCAGCAACACATTAACTTTGATTATTTAGAGGAGAATAACAGGGTCAATTGTAGCAAGATTTAGGAAGTCAGATTTCCTAGCAAAGAAGCATTGAGAACTGGGTAAAGGTTTGCTCCTCAGCAGCAAACTCTGATTATTTCCACTCTCCTGTAATCAGGCTGTAGTTGATTATTCGAGAAAAACTGGCAAAAATTTGCAGCCTGCTTTTTCATGAACTTGCCAAAGGTTTGAACAAAATGTTTCGGCTTTTTAAAGGGAATATTTTAAAATTCCAATATTTTTTCCTTCTACAAATTATCAGAAAATAAGCAGTGCTCACGTGTGAAGTTTCTCAAGTCCTTGCATATGTCTCCTTGCAAAAAAGAATCTTCTCATAATTTCTTTTACTTTAAAACATTGCGAATACTCAAAGGACTATAATTTTTAATGAGCTAGAGGTTGGTTTAGTATAGTTGGTCTCAATTAGCTGTTTTCTCAGTATCTTTCAGTTCACATGTATCCTTGCTAATTGTAATGAGGCGTATCAGAGGTCATGCATAACTGGTTGAGATGATTCATCTTTGTCTTGATCTATGTGGTTGCTTGAAAACCCTGGGTGTTCCATTCCACGCTTTTGTTATTCTTAACTTATGAACTATCAGCTATATGTTCTCATTTTCCAGATGTTAGAACAGGCAGCCCATTTCAAACTACTGCTATGCAACAGTAAGAAGGCTAATTATATACACAAAAAAAGTTTTTTCAGGTGTCAGAGCAGAAGCCATTAAAAAATGAGCCATTCACCTCCACAAACACTTCTAAGAGTATTCCACAAAGGAATTTTGCAAAGTAATGTAGGATATGGCCAGATGGCTAAGGTCACTTGTGCTGTCCTTATATGTTTCACTGTCTAGACTACATTGGTTTTTTGAATAGTAAACTCTTAAGATATATACTGGAGATAATTTGCAATAATTACCAGCTGTTGGTAATCTGTACCAGTGCAAACTCCAAAATCTAACACTTAAAATGCTGTGAATGGAGAAGATATTTCTACAAAATATGTTGAGGTTTACACACAGAGTAGACACTTTCTATTTATAATTTACTAATAAGAGAATTTTGTTGCATAGTAGCCCCTTCTCAAGATCCTCTAGTGCTTCTCCATTATGGAGAAGGGAATGATTTAACAAGGAATCTTGTCTTTCAGCACAAAAAACCCCATAGAAGTTGAGATTCAAAATCATCCTCAACCTTTAACAACAGAGGATCATGTTGTATTTGTGGAAGTCATTTTTAACAGGATTAAAACAGCAGTCTTAGCAGGATGAGGTGTCATGACATTGCTAGATTAAAGCCTCTCAGGTTAGATCAAAGACATTCCCAGGGGTTCTTATTTTTTAGAGAAGACTTGGTAGACTTTCAGAGTCGTTATAAATATTACAAGTATAGTCTGGGTTCAAAAGTCCCAAAATGTTCACAATTTTATATAAGTCCCTTTGCATCCCAGTCAGCTCTGAAAAAAGGTGCTAGACCAAATGCTTGGTATATACTTGTAGGTCTGCAGACCATCACAGTCTCCATATTTTAACTGGGATTCTTGTCCTAAGTTTATCCACTCAAATGATTTTTTTTTCTACCTGGAAAAGAGACTTCTATTATATACGAGGTCAGATTTGAAATGTACAGCCACTCTACCTCCTGTGTCTCCTCTAGGCTCATGTATCATTGAGTAACCAGCTGGAAATAGCTGTGTAAGCACAGAACTAGCTGAACCATTCAGTCGGGATTCAAGGATACAGGCAAGGGCAGGAATGCTTCTGATTAGGTCACGAATGATGAGAGCCAAGGTCAGCAGCTCTCACATTTCTGGCCTTCATCACTAGATTACTATTGCCACGTTACCAATATATATTAAAATTGTGTGAAATATTTGTCTCAGCAATTAATCTAGCCCTTTTGATCTGGTCTTTGCATAGCAAGGCGGAATACAGATATGTATCCAATACAGATATGTATCCAATTTATCTAAAAGGAAACATTATTTGCTGTCTTTAGGTATCTTTTTACAGTAATTTTTAGAGAATTGCTTAATGAATACGTAATAACTAGTTTTTCAACTTATATATGCAGGAATGAGAGCAATTTCTTTCTGTAAGGTGGAAGGTAGCACCACTATACTACTCCTTGCAAGATGGGTCAGGTTTAATCAGAATTGGAAAATTACATCAAAACTGAAAATAACAAAAGGCAAAACAATAATCAGATTTATGTGAATTGAAAATTAGAAAAAAAATTTCAAGTGTTGTTCAATCACTTTCTTCTATCTTTAGGGGTTTACAACACTTCTCACCTTGCAATATTTTTCTCTCAGACCTGATGAAAAAAGAAACTTCACACTTTTAGATAATGTAGCGGTTTTTTGGCTTGGAAAGATTCTGACCCATTCCAGTTATGGTGGTGAAAATAACTCACAATGAGTCACAATGACTTGACAGGTTTTTAACAATGGCTTCTGAGATTTAGATACCAGGAAAATAGTTGATGTTTAGGTTGTTAGCCTAAGGTAATATGGTTCTACTGCAAAATATGCTTCTCGGAGAAATATAAACTATACAAATGGAATTGTAATCTTTACCAGTAGCTTTCCTTGCTTTAAAACTATGTATTTTTTAAAACACAAAAATGCTCTAAATTGGGATACTTTCTTCCGTAAAATATATATTTTTTATAACAGGGAATCAAAATGATGCAGAATTCAGACACACAAAACTAAATAATGTAAAAATTATGTTATTTCTGGATTAGATATCTCTTGTCTCATATCGAGCCATACTTGTTATTTAATAGAAAAACAGTGTTCACAAAATCCTGTAGGGATTAATAAGACTGGGTTTTGTTTTAGCACCGGTTTTTTCAATTTTAATTTTTGCATTAAGAAGTACTTTCTTTTAGGATTTAGTCAGCAAGAGACAGAAATATTGTTCTTCATAATTTAAATTGTAATGCTACTAGTGGCTGTAAAATCTTTAGGCAAGCTGCTGGTCATATAATATTTTTNATCTAAAACCACTACATTATAAGCAAAATTTTCCCTTGTAAACCTGTTTTATGTAAGTCATGTTTTTAAACTACTGTTTCAGGAAGGATAGAACACTGACAGAAAGCCATCTTTAAAGGCACAGATCTTTATTTTATAAGCAGTGGTTTTCTAGCATGTTATTTCTTTTTATTTTTCCTTGTGACACAAAATGACTGTAAAAGCTAAATAAATCTGTAAGAGACAGTAACCCTACAGATTGTTCTTCTCGTTTAATTCAGATTTCCCAGCATAATGACAGATATTTTTAAAATGGTGGTAAAATTGGATATTGTTGGGGAATTCTTGTTCTTACATCTGTTCTATTTAGTCTTCTAGATTTTTTCTAGACATAAATAAGAAAAGCCATAAACAGGTGAATTTTATCTTGCTTGCTTTATCCCAATTGAGCATGCGTCAATTTTTTTGTCATATATAGGTACTCAATTGCATAATTCTATAGTGTCTTGCATTTAAAAATAAGAAAAATCACACTATTAGGAAATAAATATGTATAACTAAAACTAAAGTTTCTTGAAATGTTTCCCTAAAGTTTTGGATGGACTGTAAGAAACAACTTTTTCAAAAGCTTAAACTTCTCAATTTTCATCAAAGTATTAAACTACTTCCTGATATTCTGAAGTAAAAGCTGAAATTACAAGTCCAAACAAATGCAAAGAGGACTGGGCTTGCTTCTACATGTTTCTTTTCTTTTCCACTTATAATTGTAGTGTAATTGTTGCTCTAGATACAGGATGCTCATATGAAAAAGCAAGGTGAAGAATGGAAAAAAATCTCCTACCTCTTTTCACTTTCCTAATTTTCTTTGAATAAATATTGTTTGAGAAAAAAATGGGATCATATTGGTGAAGACACTGAGAAGTGTAACAGCAGAGGATAAATACAGGACCCCGACCATCAGCTGTGGTAAAAGAACAAAAGAAGTCAACACCTCAATTGGAACAGAAGCAGATGAACAGAATAATAAAGCTAGTACACTATTACCACGACATGGGCAAGAGCAAATGTTATCAAGAAAGAAAAAACATCTGCAGATATTGCTGTTGCAATAAATAGAAGCAAGAACAGTCATTGCCATCATGATCAGGGTGAAAGAACAAAAGAAGCAGAGCGAAAGCATCTGTCTTGCTAAAAAAATGCAGCAAACAGGATCTTTTCTCTCGTGTCTGTAAGTCCTTCCACTACTGAGAGAATCAAACAACTCATGGGAAGTGTATCATCCAAGTGCTACCTACAAGAATGTGTGGCATCATGAGAAACCAGCTATAGTGACTGCAATAAGTCGTCTTGGTATAATCCAAAATCCTCTGAAATTAAACTGATTTTTTTTTTTTGCATGGATTAAATAGATTTTGAAGAACAAAAGATCCAACCATAACAAAATCCTTCAAGTGCTATAACAAGCCTTCCCTATTTTAATCTTGGCTTAGACATCCCTCACTTTTACATTCAGTGACTTCTCGAACACTCAAAAACTGAAGATGCTTGAGGAGAAGAAAAATAATTTTGAATCTATACTGGATCTGCCTTAGGCTGTTTTACAAGGTCGAATGGTTGTGTGATACCCTGGAAGCTCAGGGCAGATGTAGGATGGTCTGTTCTGATGATTAATATTGATTGTATTTATGCAAGGAATGAAAATGCAATTGTTTAGAACTTATTTTTCACACATCCTGTGCCCTAACCCTAGGCATGGGGAACAGTCTGAGCTCCATCTAGACCTTTGCTACATGGTCTATTACAGGCTGAACGAGTCCTTTGACATTGGGGATTACTCAGCTGTGGGTTTGGGATGTGATCACAGTCCTTTAGGTTGCCATTCAGATAAGCATTTTGTAGCATCTCTTTTCTCCGTGAGGAGGTTCTCTAGAATTACTAGTCCCATGAAGTATCCATTTATCCATTGAAATGATGTATTATTTGAGGTTATCTCTATAATAGAATTACAATTCTGCTGTGCATTGGGACTCTTTTTCAGGCTTTCTGGTTAAAGAGTAAATGTATGAAATATAAACTTTACTATTGAGCTGTAACAACTTTGAAATGTCCTTTCCTCTCCTTGAGTTCATTAAGCCTCCAGAGAAACTTTCAAAGCCCATTAGTTAATTTCAGCTTGGGTTTTTCATCTCAATCTTAAACAGTAAGAAATAAGATTTAATGACTTTAGAGGTCATGACTTCTTTGTCATATTGTGTCTTGGTTTGGTGACCTGCTTCATTATGACCACGACTGTACTACTTGTTTATTCCCTGAGCACTGAAACTTAAAATATTCTATTTCTCACTTTCAACCTTTTAAACACAGCATTTTTTATTATTCATTATGAAATGAAGATGTAAGATATTGAAGTACTTTGTTGAAGTTCAGAGTATCAAAGGCGTGTTATACTGTGTGATCCAGTTTATAATTTAGAGCTACAATCAAAAATGTACTCACTTGGCTCGCAGTCGTTTCTGTTGGAAATGTGCACCGAGGTAATATATAATCTAACAGTCAAGTATCTCCATTAGAAAAGAAGGAAACAGTTACAAAGTGACAATTTGTTGAAGTAGTTAAACAAAAAACCCATCTAGAAACTTCTTAGTCTATTGAAAGGTAACCTTCAACCAGAATTTTGTGCAGATACATTATGTAATTTCTCCTGCCTTATGTAGTCATTAGTAAAGTGTACCTCAGCAAGAGATTGGTGTTCAAAAATGCTTGTTATTACTTGTTACAGTAATAACAAGAAAAATAACAAGAAAAATCAGTTTGCCTGATTCTGGGTCTTTTGGAGAGAACTATAGCTGACAATATCCCATGACTGACAGAGGCTTCACTTTAGCCTCCTAGGCAGTGTGAGCAAGTTCAAATCTGTTTTATTGATTACTCAGACTTACATGTACATTAGATTTCTCAGTATGTTCTTTCTCCATCTCTGGATGCATCCTACCTACACTGATCAGCTGCCTTTGATCCTGATCATCAGGAGAAAATAATTGCTCATCCTTCATAGCTAGAGTACTAGTTTGTATTACCATTGATTCAATAGGACCACAGAAAAATTTAGCTTGAAAGAGGCCTCTGGAATTCAGCTAACCAGTCTCCAAAGCAAGTTTAATGTGACAGCTACATCAAGCTGCTCAGAGCTGTGTCATTTCAAGTTTAAAAGGTCTCCATGGATTGAAACGCTTTAGCGTCTCTGGACATCCTGTGATTAACTACCTTAATTGTCCGTGGATTTCCTTAAAACCAGCCAGAACATTCCCTGCTGTAAACCATTTGTGATACCCCTGGTCCTTTAGCTTTGTAGATCTGAGTACAGTCTGGCTCAATCTTAACCCAGCTTTGTGCAGAGGAAAGCTGCAATTAGCTGGCTTCTGGGCCAAACAAATCCGGTTTCCTTGTCCTCTCCTCAGATGTCATCTGTCCCAGACTCCTATGGCCCTTTACTAGTCTCACCCCAATTTCTCTGCACCAGAAAGTCTAAAATTGGACACAAATATTTCAGAGGTAAACTCATTAATGTCAAATTGAGGGAAATAATCCCTTTCCCAACCTGTCTCAACTCATCCAGTGTTTGCTCCATCCTAGATCCATAATTCCACCATGATCACAAATTTTAAACAGCTCCTTTTAGGCCATTCCTCCAATTTATTGCAGGTAAATTGCTTTAATGTCCTGTGTTATCAGTTCTTCACCAATATCTGGCATCCAACTTGATAATATTCCTACAATGGTCATTGAATAAGATGTTCACATTTTGAAACTTTGAGCAATATCATAAAAAACTACCAGCTGTGCTACTCTCTAGACTCAAATATTCACTTATTTTGCTCACTTTGAACAGTGTATCTCTTTGAAATAACTAACTTATTGTTCTATTGAAACCCTTGGTAACACCAGTGTAAAAAACCAATTATTTGTTCTCCATATTTTTTCATAAAACTGTAGCCAATTTGTCTCTAAACCAGGTAGACCAAGCACTATAGATCCAGCTCTTGGATCTATTTTTGTTATTGGAAAATCCAGTCCAGCTGTTCCTAATTGCCTCCTTGTCCTTTTGTGTTTGGTGATGGCTTCTGTGAGGATTTATGTCTTGATTTTCTTAGGGACAGAGGTTAAACTGAAGCTGCTGAGCATGTGTTTTCCAAGATCCTTCTCTTACATTTCCCTTTCTCCACTCATATAGGATTTTTGCTTACAAAATTACTCTTCAAAGTTGATAGGAAACAGCCTTTCAGTGACTAGGGGAGCTCTATCAATACCACTGGATGAAACCCTGCAGGTGCATATATTCATGAAAAAAGCAAGAAAACGGATGTTCTCTTTACTGCCATCCAAAAGGCAAAAAAAATGAGCATGATTAATGTCAAAGTTTAGTGAATGTAGCAATAGACATAGAAGAGAGCATCTTCCAGTAGCTTTTTCCATCTATGGAGGGCAAACAAGCTTCTTCACTGCCAGCCCTCACTCTATTTACATAATTTTGTGTACATTCAAAGGGACAGACGTGAAAAAAAACAAACAAACAAACAAAAAAAACCCTCAGTCTAACCCTTTCCTTACTTTTTTAGTCCAGTGATAATATAAGTTTCAACTTCTTGTTATTTTTTAGCTTGGATTATTCTTGGTAAGGTATTAATTTCTCCTATTTTTGCCAGTGAAGCAACCCTCAC
This sequence comes from Buphagus erythrorhynchus, assembly GCA_013400855.1. Taxonomy (NCBI): domain Eukaryota; kingdom Metazoa; phylum Chordata; class Aves; order Passeriformes; family Sturnidae; genus Buphagus; species Buphagus erythrorhynchus. The sequence goes on along the minus strand of VZTT01076712.1, from coordinate 25,204 downwards.
AAGACTATGAAACTTGTCCATGCCCAATTACAAGGGCTTGTACAGAAGCAGCAGTTAAAAAACTATGTGTGTTTGGGGCTCCAGATTCCACAGGCCAAGCCACAGATAGCTCTTCCCTTTTTCTAGTGAGAAGAGCTCTTCAGGCTTTACACCTTTTTGTACAACAGAATGAGAATAGTCTTTCAGACAGTCAGGAATAGTTCCTGAAGAAGAAAAAGTAGAACTGTCTGAGTTCATTACAATTGACTAGACCCCTCATAACCAAGATATTTTTGATTTACTTGAATTGCAGTTGAAAGTCTCAAGAGAAAGCAAGGTCATAACAAGGGCTACATTTTATTTTAAAATCAGCTAATTAATGCAATAACTTCCTGGACTTTTCAATATAGGAAAATGACATTTTAAAAACAATGTGATCTCTAAAATGATAAATGCTTTTAAGAAAAACTTTTTGATAATATAGTCTTCCAGGGACTTCATTAATATATGGATAAACCTCTATCTGGGTTTTCAGCCATAGAAAATTGATGGAAATATGATTTATTAAAATATACAGGGTATTGAAGGATACTGTTTTAAATAAAGTTTAAAAATTGGCAGAGTTTTGGAATCATAAACTGAGCTTCAGGCAGAGATAACTATTATGATGAAGTGTTTTGTAAATGGTTTTATATTTCCATAAGTAAGTCTGCTGCATATACTTTTTTAAACGGAACAGATTGAATTAATATATTCTTAAAAACTGTATATATGTCTAGAGTTGGACTAGACATTGTCCTTTGTCTGGATAATTATTATTAGTAGTTTCTTCTGTATAAGTCTCAGTAGGACAGACTGAGAGCCTCAAATATTTCACATCATGAACTAACTGTCTGCTACCAGTTTCAAGTCCTTACATTTCATCATGTTCAGTATTTGAAAGTGGGTGTCAATTTGCTTGGAACCATGGATAAACACTAAGGCTGTTGTAGTTTAGAATGGTATTCTCCAATTTAGTGTTCCCACTGAAATCACTCCAAACTATGTGTTGTTCACTAATTCACTTCTCTCCTTGACCTCCTCTGGGACAGGATGGAGAGGAGAAGAACAAAAGGGAAAGATCATGGGTTAAGATAAGAAAAATTTACAAGAACAAGCAATGAGATAACAAAACAAACAGTAACAGCAACAATACTAATGGCAGAGGGTACAAGATAGAGGCAAACGATTCACATGCAATACCCCTGATGATACCCACCTGCTCTCTGCTGCCATGCTGTTCCCACCTGGAAGAGAGCCTTCCCTCCATCCCCAGAAAATGTGAACTGGTACAGAATAACTTGGGGTTATTCCTGGACATACACCCTTCTGGCTACTGTGAAAAATTCACCCGGTCCTGGCTAGACGCACTATCCTTTCTTCTCTAACACATAATGAAAACACTTGCTGTTTCTGCTGACTCTATCATCAGACTTGACCACCCTCCAGCATCACTGAAATGCTAAAGCCCATGCTAGAAAACATGTGCTGTTATCACAATTCGATTTCACTTCCTTAACATACTTCTCTATAAAAATACAAAACTAGCCTTTTCAAGAAACAGTTACATCTACCTTAATTTATTTCACAACAGAGTAGTGGTATTAGAATCTAAGATCTATGAAGTCAACAGCAGTGACAACTAAGCTGTTATTTCCTCTCTTTAAAAAGCAGACACAAAACAAAATTCAAAAAAATCCCAAAACAGGCCTCTCAAAAGTTGATTGGCTAAGTAATGTTCTAACCTACAGATGCTTCATCAGAAAAAATTTCAATCAAAAAGACTCCCAAAACCAAATACACACCCATAAATGACTGGATTTGTAAAACAGCTAGTGCAATTCAGGATATTTGGTCATGTCAAAATTAGGAGAATAATTTGGAGTAAAATCCACTATCCTCATAATTTGATAGTCTCACCCAGATCAATGGCCTTATATCTTATGATAAACATATTTATGAAAAACATTTATGAAAGGCATATATATGTATTTCAGGAATGTAGTGTTTAAAGGAAGCTATCACAGCTTCTCTTCCCCTTACTTTTCTGCCTTATATTTCTTTTGTTTCAGCAGCGAGTGGCCATCATGATTGTGTTTGGCTGAAGAGTGATTTGCCCCATGGCTGAGGTCAATATAATGCAGCCCCAGCAGAGACTTTGTTCCTCTCTCGATGTGAGGCCCTTTCCCTTCCTTGCTCTTTCCTGCATGGTTACGATTTCTACAAAATCTTCTGTGCCATGCAGAGATTTGCAGTCTTTGCAGGAACTTTGCAGGGGTACCAGGGGGAATGTAGCCTTTTCTTCCACTAAATTAAGGTCTGTAGCACAGTGAAAGTGGATCTGATGTCTGATATTACCCTGTTTGACCTGGGATCAGCATCACTCAGACTAAAGCTTCTCAAAGTCTGTTTGGGGCTTTATCACTTGACCACTGTTACAGTTATTACCCTTAAAATTTCAAATCTGAATTTATAACTGACTTGCAAATCATCACAAACTGTCTTTCAACCCAAATGGAATTTAAAGGCTGTTATAATCCCTAGGCAAATAGGATTGATAAGACTGTCAGCATCTACTTTTCCCTTAACTGTAAGATTTCTTCACTAAGAGATTATATGTTTTTATTTCAAAACAGCCAGTGCCTTGAGCTGGTTGTTGCTTGATATATAAACTACAGAGAATTCTAAAAAAATATCTTTCTTTTTCAATGTGCCTATTTATTGCTAATAAAATACAAATAGTGAAGAGCCTAAAGTTTGGTTCATTCAGGAATTAAATGTTCTAAAAAGTGAGCGACCTTCAGAGCTTTAATGCAGGAAAGTGACTCTGATTTTGTGCACGCATATCAAGAGAAAATGGGTTTCTGGACTTCCTAGCATAATCATCCGCATCAAATACCTAGTTATGCTTTTTGGATGATAGCTCTTCTACTTCCATTATTGAATGGTCAAATAATGTGATTTGCATTGAAATAGAGGAAGTGGGACTGTCTTCTCAAGGGCTGGAAATTGGTTTGGATTTGGCAAAACTGATGAACATGTACTTGTCTTAGTTTGAAAGACAGGTATCTGCCAAAAGGGACGAAGCAGCAGAGCAGAAAACTCAGTAAACAGTTCTGGTTGTGGACACCTTTCCTCTTGTGGTGCGATTACCCCTCTGATGTTCCAGTGAGCAGGGAGGAGAGGCGGTGGGTCCCACGTGGCTGGAGGGGCGCTGCGGGGAATGGCGTCTGTGTCCCAAAAGGGGAAAGGGCAGAGGGGAGAAGCCGCTCACAGGTCCCGGGGCAGGGTCAGTCCTGATGCTCCAAAAGGATGTGCTGAAGTGGGTAGGAGATGCAGGAGAGTGTCTGACCAGGGAAACCTCGGGGATCCCACAGCCAGGGAAGGCAGCTCCCAGCCTCAGCGTGGCAGAGCGGAGTCTCCCCGTGGCCGTCCAGCTCCAAGGCAAGAGGAGCGAGCAGTGCACCAGTGAGCGGGCGGCAGAGCACCAGCCCCTCACCTCAGCTCTTCTTTTCCGGTGTTGCCCCTCTCCTCCCCCCTTCGAGAGAAAACTTTTAACTGAGCTTATGGGTGTAGACCCAAATAGTTAGCATAACAATGGGGAAAATTCCACAGAAAGATAAAGGGAAAATTCAACCCCCAACAGTATTCAAATACACTAATCCAAATGGGCCACTAGTACCAAGGGAAGGAGAGAATAATGTGACTTCACAGATTCATATAATGGGGTTTTTTTGTAGGACAGAAGTTATCCAATATATTGGAGATGAAGAAGACACTTTGAGAAGCCAGAATTTGCTTATTGGAATTTGGAAGCAAGGTACACTGTATTATGAAGAAAACATTGAAAAATAAATCAGCTGTACCTTCTCTCATCTAAAAAGCATTCAAGTATATTTTCACTGGTTTTCTTGCATCTTGGAAATTTTTCGGGTGTGCAAATGTTTTACTTTTAATGGTATTTCTTATCTGTTTGTGTATTGTGCAGATGATGACCTGGTTAGCTAAGACTTTACATGTGTAGAAGCTGAGCAGATTGCAAGTATTTCTGTGATGGAATTAGAATGAATTTAGTCAAGTGGGTGGATGTTAATAACCCTTTGTGTTTTTTGCAGATGCAGCCACAGAAAACATAGATTAAGGGGAGTATCTACAGCACCTTTCTTTCTTCACCCTGTTTCCTTTTCATGGGTGGTACAATTCTCTGCAAAGCCATAGTGAAAGAGAATATTGTGGGCCTGCTAGAAGGTCTGCTTGCTGTCCAGAGCACCCACATGATTCTCAAAAGTATGACAGGACAATAGCAACTCTGTAACCAAAGCTCTGAGGAATTTCTTGTCCTCTTTATCTGTTTTTTCACACGCTGATCATGTATAGTTTTCATGAAAATGTCCATATGGTGATGACAGGCTTAGCTCTATAAAGCAATATTTGCACCCTTATTTACTGCTTGCTGAAAGCCCTCAAAGGGCCTTGAAGAGAAAGAATGGCTTTGAACCTTAACAGGTCAGTCAAGATTTATGAATTGTATTTGCTTTGCTCTTAAATTTACTTCTTGGTGAAATCATGTTTTTGACATACATAATGTCTATGCATATCTTGATGCAAATATGAAAAACAGGTTTATAAATTAAACCATCTTATTGAACAGAACAAATAATTATGAAGGAGTAATTGTTTCCATTTATATTTTATTCATTTAGAATTTCTATTAAATTGTTCAAATTAGTCACTCATAAATACGTGTTTTAAAAAATCAAGCCCATGATACTGCAGATGTCAATTGTATTAATTTCTGAGTTAAATGCCGGAGCTAAATATATGCCTTAGTCTTAGACTTGGGTCCATCATAACCCCTCCTTAAGATGAAGTTAGTTGTGATGACAATTATCCATGCAGTATCTTTACTTGAAAATCTGATAAACTTTTCTCCACATCCTCTGTGTTCACAGAAATGCTAAGCCTCTTCAGAAATCCTCCTTTAATTAATTTTCATTACATGCGTGTGTCTTTATTGTTCTGGTTAAAAATGGAACAGAATATGACGAGTATGATAATACCCAGCTACCAGTCTTGAGGAAGTTGGCAGAAAAGCTTGCCAAACAATTTTCAATAATTTACCTGCAGTCCTGGTCAACCAGGGAGGATCCAAGTGACTGGAAGTTAGCAAATGTGATGTCCACCAACAAAGACAGGGAGAAAGATCCAGAAAACTACAGACTTTCTAATCTGACCTTGGTGCCAGGGAAGGCAATGAAGCAGATGATCTTGAGTGTCATCCTGTAGCATGCACAGCATGACCATGGGATCAGGCTCAGACAACATGGTTTTACCAAGGGCAGGTCCTGTTTGACCAACCTGTCTCCTTCTGTGACAAGCTAACCTGCTTGTTGCAAGAGGGAAAGGCTGTAGATGTGTCTGCCTGCCTTCATCAAAGCTTTTGACACTCTCTCACTCTCATTTTCACTCAGAAACTGGCTGCTTGTGGTTTGGATGGGTGCACTGCTGGCTGAGTTAAAGACCTGCTGGATGACCTGCTTCAGTTGTGTCCAGTCACAAGTGGTGTTCCCCAGGGTTCAGGATTGGGGACAGTCCTGTTCAATATATTTATCAATTATTTGGATGAGAGGATTGAGTGTCGCTCTCATTTGCAGAGTTGGGCAAGAGTGTTGATCTGCTGGAGGGCTAGAAGGTTCTGCAGAGGGGTCTGGACAGATGCAGCTGGATTCCTGGACCAAAGCCAGATGGATGAGCTTCAGCAAGGTGAAATGCTGGGTCAGAAGTTCACATCACAACAACCCCAGGCAGTGATAAAGGCTTGAGAAAGAGGGACTGTAAAGACACTGATGGAAAATAAACTGGAGGTGCTGGTCAGCAGCAACTTAACATGAGCCAGCATGTGCCCAGGTGGCCAGGAATGCAAGTGGCATCTTACCCTGTGTCAGCAACAGTGTGGCCAGGAGGACCAGGGCAGTAACAGCTTCTCCCAAGTAAAAATTGATATGAGAAGTGGAAATGGCCCCGAGTTGTGCTGAGGGAGGTTTGATACTAGGAAAATGTTCTTCACTGAAAGAATTGTAAAGCAGTGGAGTAAGTTGCTTTGGAAATGGTTGAATCAGCATCCCTGGAAGAGTTCAAAAGGCACGTCGTTCTAGAACCTGGGGACATGTAGTGAACACATTGGTGCTAACTTAATGATTGAACTTGATGTTCTTAGAGGTCTTTTCAAACCTTAATGATTCTAGGTTTCCATAATTCCATGAAATATAAAATCATTTTCCCTTCAGGTTTCCAAAAACCAAAAAAGCAGAAGGCAAATAAAAATTTCATAAGCAGTACAAATTTATTTGAAACTAGCAAGGGAGATAATAGAACACCAGTTCTTCAATATTCCACATTAAAACCAAAGAACACTGAGTGTTTGGATACTATGCAAAACAAGCAATTATAGTTTTATACATACAAACTCCTTATTGTAGAGTGAGAAGTTATTGAATCTTGGTTGATCCACAGAAATTGCCTATGTACTTACTTTAAATTTTCAGTAAACACTAAATAATTCAAATCAGATTAACCCCAAAAGAGGAAATAGTATTTTTTCTTAGTCAGGATTCTGCAGATGAGCTCTGGAAAATTCTTTACATTAAAATCAGAAACCTGCCTTTTTCCAATAAAAGGATATCAAGGCAGAGACAACTTGGAAAATTATGGTACATTTCAATGGAATGTTACAACAATTGCTGTAACATCCAGTTTTGTTCCACAGCATATTGCATCCAAAACTCAAAAACACTGGAAGCTGAACAGTCTTGTTTGAGACATAACCTTTCAGTAAATTTTGCAGAGGATGTGCTAAACTACATCAGGAGCTGATAAGAAAACATCTGAGATATCCTTTAAATTCAAATATTTTCAGCAGATAGAGACACCATTATATTGTATTTCACTAAGACTCAGTAGGTAAATGACATCAGCTTCAATAACTCTTTCATTTGTCATGAGAAGCTGTGATCAGATTATTGGGCTTTTGAATCATACTTTCTGCATGGTGTTTCTGTATGATTTTGGATGGCTGTGAAGGAGACAGGTGTGCAGGAGAACTGTGTAGGCGGGGTGTAAATGGTAGATTAGATTCAAGTTTTTTATGAAGCCAGCTTAGAGGACTAGATTAACAAAAAGTCAGGGAAGAGTTTTCCTCTGTGTTTGATGCCCATTTGCAAAGCAGGCTGTGGATAGGCTGCTGAACAGACTGCTGACCTGTCTCCCGACTGCCAGAAACTGCCTGGTGGGAGCTAATTCATAGCTGCAATACATCTGCAGCATACACTGGAGTAACTCTTATTTTTCATACCATTTATTAATTTTTTTTCCTGACTTTGCTTCCTGGACACTCATATTACTGTTTCCTCATTGTCCATTGCTCCATATTAACAAAAATTCTGTCTTGGTCAAATGAGTAAAAAAAGCATTTGAAAGCTACTGTGTTAATTACAAAGGCTGGGATGCAGATAAAATACTTTCAGGGTGGGGGGTGGTGGTGGGGGGGGTCTCAATTTTTCATCCTTTGGCTGCATTTGGATTTGTGTAAGTGTCATGAGTCCTTCTGGACTGTGTCTTAATTGGATATAACTTTAAAATAGCAATGTGGTTTTGGTATAGAATTCCCAGAATTTCAACCAACCATATGTTGCTTTAGCACAGACAGACTAAACTCCTTCACAGGAAATTTTTTAGAGAGTTTAGCATCATTGTGATTTTCCTATCTAAACAGGGGTGTTATGACATCTCTAAAAAATTAACAACTACCACTTTCTCTCTTATGTTTATCAAAGTACTGCCAAACAGAAGAAAATTGTGGTGGACACAGCAGCCTGTATTTCACAACCTGAAGACAATTAACGAAATAGTTGGCAATAAACTCTACAAGCAATTAAAACATAGATGTGCATGACAGAAGGCAACCTCATAATCTCTCATACTGTCTAATTTTGATACCTTTCATTTCAACTGGAATGGTTCTAGATGGCATCAACTGATGTTATCTATCAAATCTTAGCCCATTTAAAGAGGCTCTGATTTTGACTTCTTAGAGAAGGCAACTCAAGCTGTGACCATATAAAACTTTATTTCCTTTCCAAAGGGCAAATGAATAGGTCAACATAGTGGCTGTTTAGAAGGCAATCTCTTACATAATTTTTCTTGTCACAACAACATTGTTTTGCTTTAGAAAGGATGTCTAGGACATATTTTATCAAGTTTAAAAGTGATTTTACATACACTATGACAGCACAAAGCAGCATCATAATTGCTCCAGGGCTTTTCAAAACTGCTGCAGAAAATAATACTTCACTGAATGAATGTTTTGGTGAAAACGTCCCTTCCAGTAAGGTAGGTCCACTGCCACAACACAAATACAGATATTCTGTAGAGGTAGGCATGAGGTACACAGGAACATAAGCAGAGGAAACTATCAGTATCTTGTCAACTTCTTGGAGTTACAAGACACCCTGCTACATGGTGATGTCCGTTTACAAATTATAAAATCATAGACTATCATTTTTCCTTGATAACACAAAAGCTGTACAAGAGAGAGGAAAATTAAGTGAAAAGAACTTACAGGCAATATGTGAAAAGGTAACAAATAGCTGGTTTCTACAACAGAAACAGACCAAATTTTCATCACAAAGCTATTTCGAAATATACCAATTTCAGCACGCAGGATTTTTTTTTTTTAATTGGGAATAAATGCCGAGAAGTAGAGTCAAAAACAAGGTGATTTCTTTGGTTTTGATGGGAATTTCACTGAAATGCATTTACTTTTTACTATTTGCTTTTGATTATAAATAATGTTCTTTTAGGGGCAATGTAGAGACAACAAAAGTACAGACTAGTACAGGCTAGTAGATCGCTTTGTAGTAAACTGTTTGATGTACTCCTGGTTTTAAATGAGAAAATATATTCTAATTCAAATATAGCTACTTACCCAGGTTTTTCACTTTATATGTGCTCTTCTGAGGACTTGCATATTTGTATAAATCACCCATGGCAGCATTACCAATTTTATAGAGAAAAATCAAATATTAATAGCACAGTTGATGAAATTCTGATGCTCCCTTAGGACCTCACAGTATCCAAGGAAGACTTTCAGGATCCAAATAAGTTACCAACCATAAAGGTTGCCTATTGAGAAACTATTTAAGCAATTACATAGTTTAACAAAAGCAAAGTAAAATATTTTCTTTTCTCACAAGTAATGGAAAACATTAAGATCTGCAGGGTGTACCGGTCTGCTTAGCCCTCACACCAGATTCTCACAATATGTTTATGGTAATTAGAATATCTTATTAAAACTAATTCCCCTCCAGTTCTCTCACAGAAATTCTCCAAGCAATAACTATAGCCTTGCCAAAGCAAATTCCTAAATTGTATCATTCTCTGTTGGGCAATCCCCTACAGATATTATTTGATCAGTACCGAAGAGTCCTACAAATGAAAGGGAAATGTGTTAATATTTTAAAGCTCATCAGGTTCAGAAATCAGTCAAATCAGCTTCTCACTTTTTTCTCAAAAACCTACTTCAGATTTTGGCATGCTTTCCCAATGTTACTTATCTCCCACGGTATATTAAGTTTTACAGATTTCCTTTTTTTTAATTGCCAGCTTTTCAGTATTTATTTTATCATTCTTTCTTATATGTAGACTTTCCATTTTGGCTCATTTTACTAGTCTGTAATAGATATTTTCCTGCTGCTCCATCTGTCATCTCCAGAGGTCATTAATGTAACAGTCCCTGTTATCATACTTTCCAAGCCAAAATCTATTAACACAATGTAAATGAACGGTATAAATACAACCCACGCTCAGAAAACAAAATGAGCCATCAGTGCTCACCTGAGGACCACTTCATGGCCAGAGGATATCTCCCAAACTTTGTTGAGTATCTTTATTCCCTATTCCTAGAAGTGCAGCCTTACAAGAGGAAGGAGACAAAAGAGATTCTAAGCTCCAAATGAATATTTTCCATCCATTCCACCCTTTCATTCTGGTTCTCTAACATACTTTTTAGCATACATTTAATTGTCTTCTTCTTAGCTTCATGTTTTTTCCATACCATGTCTTTCACTAGTACCAATAACTGTCAGCAGCAGCACACTGATTTCTCTCTAGCTAAAAATCAATACACGCCCTATTGTTTTTCAGGCTGTCTGATTTCCTTTGCTTGTAATCTTGTCCAGTGGTCCACAGAGAACTCATCTCACCTTGCTACTGTCCATGTACTGCCTCCCTGTCTGTGCTGTGCTACCTTCAGTGAATGCTTGCAAATTGCCCTAGTCCCTTAGAACGCCTATTTTTTTTATTTTCCTAGGGAGGTGGAAATTATTTTAGATTGCCCTGCTCAATATATTTTTTTCCTGTGTAAAGTTCAAACTCAAACTCAATCTGTCTCTTTCTATAGCGAGTTGTCTTCTTGCAGTACTTTGGTAGGTCACCTTCATCAATGCTTTCTTCCAGAACATTCTGTTTGTGCTGAGTGACTTTCCACCAGGAATTTAATTTCTTTGTTGAGGTTTAGTTCTGAATCTTGCAGAACTAAGTATTTCAAATCATCACTTAATTATTAAGACTACCACAAAATCAGTTCTGGTACAAGGATCTGTTTCCCTCCTGCCTTTTTTCCACCCTCTGCACACCCTAGCTTGCTTTTCCCTTTCTTTAAGGAACCAGCCTCGAGCTTTGTACTTGAGCTAGTGATTGAACAGTCATGGTGTTGAATATTTCTACGTGTCCATGGAGGCATTGTGAATGTTTTGGTCAGATATTTTGTCAGATATTATCGTGAGTATTCTATTCACACTCAAAACAATATAAGCTACATGTAATTTCAGTTCTTCACCAGAGTCTCTGTGGTACAAACTGGAGAAGAATCTTTACGATCCAACCTGTAACTACTTGCAATTTGCTGAAAAACAGTTGAATGATGAGCATCCTTTTTGTGTGTTTTTATTTTGAGACCACAGAAGATCAATAGCTATAGTAGCAAATACTACTTTTTGTCTTGGGGTAATATCAATACAATTTCAGTGGATTCATTTGTTTAGCCTAAAGTTTGTTAATTGTTTATATTATGTTTTAAGACAGAGAATAGAAATTATATTAATGGGACAGAATCCTATCTTGCCTAGGCACTGTGAATAATGGAAATATACTGTTAACTAAATCATCATCATATAAGGCAATAACTTGATACAGACAATAAGAAGCACTGCTCTCAGTGAACAGCCAACTTTTGTTTCAGTGCCAAAAGCACATAGCAATTGAAGCAAACACTTTGAAACCCAGCAAAGTGGGCTGGGAAATTTCACAGGATTCATTTTTTTCAATAGGTCTGATTTTCTGGAACTTGAAGTGGAATGCAAAGAACTTATACTCACCTAACATGCTTTGACATTTTCAGTTTATTTCTTTCAAAATTAAAAAAAAAAAAAAAAAACAAACAAAATAAAGCATTGCGTGTCACTGGCTAGGATGATATCTAGGGCTAAGATTCCTACTAGTAGGAGCAAGCTGGCTTCCTATTCTTATCATCTTTTGCAATATCTTATTGTTTTCTATAAACTGTCTCTATTGATCCTTTTCCCCCATTTCTGATTCTGACTGCAGTGATGTTACTTTACAGCTCCCTGTTCACAAATTTTACATGAACAGTCAGAAAAGATCAAGTCACAGTGGGGAAAGGGAAAGCCAACATCACCTGAGTGCCTCTCACCTCTTGCCTTTTTCAGTGATAAAACTGAAATCATTGACTGCCTTACTTGCCTGCAGTACAACAGGATACAGCTCACAGTGAAGTCCCTTAATGGGTCAGACCATTAGAGTGCACAACTCAGTGCATTCAGGCATGTACCTCTCATACTAATTGCATCCAATCAAATAACAAGATCACTACAGACTCTAAATCATTTAGGCTTGTTAAAATGCTAAGGGTCTTTGTGCCATTTTCAGGGTGGAGCCGCTTCATGCTGTGATATGCTCTAGAAATAAAACAAGTAGAAGGAGGATAAATATAAAATTTTCTCTGCATGTTTGTAAATAAATGTAGCCTGTTTTCTTAGCAGTTGTTATATTTCATATGTCTTTTTTGTTAAAGTGAATGGTGCTGGTTTAGGGGTTTTTTTGGTGGGTTTTTTGGTTTTTTTTTTGTTCTTGTTTTTTGGTTTGTTTGTTTGATTTTGGGGGGTGTTGTTTTGGTTTTTTGGGGGTGTTGAGGTTTTTTGGGGTTTTCGTTTGGTGTTTGTTTGTTGAATTGATTGATTGTTTCTTCTTTCTGTTTGTGGTTCTGCTGAGAGAGCTGTAGCTCTGAGTAGCTGCAAAGGGAGATGTTTACATACATGTGAAACACACAGTGCATTCTCTGCAGATGCCGGACTCTGACCTACTCTTTTCCTCTAAACTCTTCCAGCTACCTCTAAGGATCAGAAGGTTTACACTCCCCATATCCCCAAAGCAGTTCAATTTGTTGAAATATTTTTGTGATTAAATTAAAATGCATGCTACTGTATTCACAACTTAGTTTTTCAGCAGTAAGTACTCCCCACGTGAATAAAGCCATCTCATCCTCATCTTGCCTTCTACAGCCATGTGCCTGCACCTCTGAAAGACCAGGTCATGTCAGGTAGCTCTAGTGCTGAGCAGTGACCTTGAGCAGAGATAAACTCCATTACCTTCTCAGCATCTTCCTGCATTTACTTTAGGCAAGGGTTAAGTGCATTAGCAGAGAATAGAGGGAAGCTGAATGGTAAAATGCTTCTAGTACTTTTCGCCTTTTTTCCTGTTAATTCAGAGAACTGAAGGGACAGACATAATTACACCTCCACTACACAACCTGAAGTTGATTAAAATGTTGCATATTCTGGTTATTGCACACAAGATTGTTTTAAAAAGTACTATCTACATAACCTTTTGAATAATCACTATCAAACTATAGGCAGACATTAAAATACTGAAAAGGTAAAAAATATGAGTTCAAATTTCTTAAAATTGCAAAGGTGGCTTACCTCCCCCGTTCTTTTTATTTAGCCAAAATGACAGAGTCACTCTGCTGATAGCAAAAGATTCAACTCTAAATTTTGTAAATTTGCATTAGTAATAATGCTCTGAAAAACAGAAATCAAAGAGGAAAGTAATGTCCCTGCTGTTTAAAATGTAGTGTTTAAAATTTATTTTTTTTTAATTGCATGTTTTCTTCCCAGCATTTCTGAAATATCTTTTTAGTATAGGGGTAGATAGAGTAACTGTGATACAATTCTGACTAAGGTCTTCTCTTAGGTAATATGTAAGTCAAATTTTGCTGGTGCAAGGGAATACATATCTAGCTCTATGTATAATAAGGACCTATGTACCCGTTCACGTGTTCATATTAAATATATTTTTGTGGGCATATTTCAGCACATAAAAAAGACACAAAATGCCTCTTAAAATATGAAACTATCCACCCACCAAATGTGCAAAGTGAAAAATCAAAGGTTAGAAACAGGCACTATTGATGGGGAGGGGTCAACTCTCTCAGCTAGAATGAATTTTAGTTTTGTGCCCAAGCTGTAAATCAAGCAGTGGTCTTCAGTGTGACCATGTCCATCTCTCTCCAGAGTTGTGAGGACACCTGGCACAGTCCTGCCCGTTCAGTGCTGGTGTGAGGGCTATTTGCAGTGAATAATGTTGGACCTGGAACACAGGTGTGGGAGTGGCAGCAGGAAAGTGTTCCAAAGAACAAAAATTTCCTCTGTTTAAAACAGTCACAGTAGAAAGGAAATTAATGTATTCAAGAGAAGGCAAAGCCATCAATATATTAGCTGCTAGGAGGGCACCTGAGGGATCGTCCTGCATGTTAGACTGATTGAGTGAGGGATGAACATGATTTTATATCCCTGTTACTGTTGCTTTTTCCCTTCTCTCCTTACCTATTTTATCCCAGCCCTTTTTATTTGTTAAATTGCGAGAAACTTCCTGTGAATTGGTAGAGGCCCCAGATTGTTCAACTGGAGCAAATAATGTTCAATGCTGACAGACTGTCTTAGAGCTCTCAGATTAAGGCGCGCACTCTGCGAAGACTCTTTCTCCCGACAAGTTTTCCGTCATGGCCTTCTCACTGCAAGGTTCAGCTGCCAGACCCTCCAGGCAGAGGGGGTGACAGCACTTCCCCCAGAGCCCAGCATCCCCAAGGGTGGCAGGATGTGCATCCTCAGCTGCCAGGGCTGGCTGCGGGCTGGCAGCCTCCCGGGGCTGTGCCCTGCTGCGTCTGCTCCTTGCAGAGATCCCACCTCAGCCTGCCCGGAAAATGCTGCCACAGCAGAGGTGGTTTTCAGGATGTACAGACAAAAGCACCCTCCTCAAAAACCCAACAGACTCCCATGGCGACTCCATGTTATCCTCCGAGATTTGTTTGACACAGATTCTTCACTTGTAATAAATATGAGAATTATGGCTCAGACTTATATCTAAGGTTCTGAGACCTGACTTAAAAATCATCAAATAAATTGTATTGCTGTTATTAGGCATAACAAGCAGCTGGATACTCTAAAACAGAGGCAAAACAGAATTTTTGCTTTTTTCAAATTTGGAAGTTTTAAGACCAGAAAAGATCATTATACCACCTGTCCGTTTATCCATCATATTTCATCTGTTTCCCACTCAAAGGAATCTGCTGCAGGATTTTTTTTTTGTAACTAAGAATACGCTCACATAGTTACAAATGTTTGAGTTACCTCGTTTGTAAAAGCCATCATACCCCACAGCATATTGATCCCAGCCCATTGCAACGCCTTGGGTTTGCCACTTTGTAGCACATTTGCAACAAATTGGTCTGAATTCAGGATTAGTTTGTATGTCATTACACCTTCCAGCTGAAGACTCATTATTTCTCTAAATGTCCTACGTCTCGCATCTGCAATCATATGCAAAAGCCCAACAAAACATTTTCCAGACAGGAATAGCTCCTCACTCAAATACAGAGAATCCCTCACTTTTATTGGTAGATTATTTTACTGAATAATCAGCATCATTTAAAAATGTGCTGTATTAGTCATTTGAATGTGACTGGCTCTAACTTGCAGCAATTCACTCTTGTTATGCACTTCACAGGTAGTTTAAAAGGCTCTTTAGTTTAAGGTAGTTTGTCCCCCTAAAGCACTTGTACACCATAATCAAGCTGCCTCTTCACTGATATGATGAAGTAAATTGATTAAGCTCTGTATGTTTCACACTAAAAAACCAGCTTCTCTTGCTCTAGAATGTGATTATTTGCTTTCTCCGATTTTCCACCTATTTTTAAAGCTATGGGGAAAAAATCCTCTACATGATATTTGTGGACAGTGATGCCATACTTCACACCTGGAGGTTTATATGCCTTCTTTTCTTCTCCTGACTCTTTCTTTCCCTGCTTATACATGTAAATATCACCTCAGAATTTAAGTGATAGAAGTCCACATGAAATTGTCTCCTATGACTTTTAATCCTTCCAGATCACTGCTTTCAAGAATATACATGACCATTCTGTATAACATAATGCTTTGGTTTTTTCCCCTAGATATTATCTTGGAGTTTGCTGAAATTGTTTTGTTCTAGTTATCTAAGTGTCCCTCTGCTGATCTGGCTTGATTTTATTGATCTCTTTCTGGTGTTGTGGGTCATAAACTGTGTGCAGTATCTTGGTGTAGACTAGTGAGTGCCAAACCAGTGGAGAAAATCCTGTACCTTAATTGACTGGCTAGTTCACACAGTCCAGTTGGCCTTCACAGCTGCCAGAGCACACTGCTGGTTTCTGCTCAGCTTCCTGCCCACTCAGATCCCAAGTCCTTCTGCCAGAGCTCCTCCCAACCAAGAAGTCTGTTGGAGGGGTCATGCCTCTCAGGGGCAGAATTTCCATTTTTCCTTGTTGAATTCTTTGTTTTAAACTTCCCCTAATTTGGCATCAGCTTCAAGCTTGACAAGAGTACAGAGCCTCTGCTCCTCCAGGTTACAAAGTCACAATCAGGACATATCCCAGTACAGATCTCTGCAGTAGCCCCCTTGACACTGGCATAAACCAAAATTCCCTGAGTCCAACATCCAGCCAGGGCTTCCTCCATCTGGTAGTGTACACATGCAGACAATAAAATTCTTCCTTGGATTTGAGAGTACTGTATGAAGGGCAGTCAAAAGCTTTGCTAAAACTGAGGAAAACACCAACTGCTCTCCCCTCATCCACAAATCATCCTGTCACATTATCACTCGAGCAATTATATTGGTGAGGCACAGTTGACCCTCAGCAGATTTATGTCAGTGATTCTCCAACAATTCTCCTTAATAGTGTGGCTAAATTTCTGTTTGAACTAATATTAGGCTAATCATAACATCTTCCTAAATTACTTTCTTATTTTAATATCTACATTGAGGAAAAATGGAGCCAACTACATCCTCAACACATTTTGAGGAAAAAAAGCTTGGAAGGAGTGGCTGAAACATGAGAGGGTTTTGTTGCCATTCAGATAGAACTAAAGAAACCTGCCAGAAAATTTAGAAGGACAGGAACCATTTGAAATTAAACAAAGAAATGTGACAATTTCTGTATCCTGGGAAGAATAACCTGGCCACCAGTAAATACAATGAACAGATGGCCCAGGAAGGACCATTGAAGGCTCAGCAGGGAAGGACCCAGGTTCTAGTGGACAACAAGCTAACCATGAGAAAGCAGTGCTCCCTCTCTGTAAAGAAAGCCAGCAGCCTCCATGGCCAGGGACATCTATCTTTTCCCTATATAGCACCTGACATGCTGACTACAGTTCTGGCTGCCCAGTGTAAGAAAGACATGAACTTGTTGGAGCAAGACACACACAGGGCCACAAAGAAGTTTAAGAGACTGAGGTATCTTTTCCATAAGCAAAGAAGGCCGTTCCTCTTTACCCTGCAGAAGAGAAGGCTCAAGGGAATCTTGTCCACATGTATAAATACTAGATAAGAAGGAAAGGAGAAGAGGGGGCCAGACTCTCTCCGGAAGCACCCACTAACAGAACAGTTAAAACATATTAAACTATATGTGAACATGAGAAGATACCTTTTTCACTGTGCAGACAAACTGGCACAGATTGTCTAGAGAGGTTGGGGAGTGTTTTTCTTGAAGATACTCAAAATCCAGTTGGACACGGTCCTGCACCACCTACTCTGGCTGATTCTGTTTGAGCTGAGAGATTGGACTGGAAGAATTCAAGAAGCCCCTTTAATTCTAAGTCATTCTGTGATTCATCAATTTTTGCTTAAATTTCCATCTTTTAACCTAAATAATTATGTACTCTTTGATATATAAGTATTTTCTCATCAAGATTGTCATATAGTGTCTGCCTATAACTTTTAAATTGGCATTACCCAAAGGTAGGACTTTGTTGCTAGTTTATTCATGTTGAGGAGCTTATGGTCAGAGCTGAGGTGCACAAAGGCTTGGGGTTAAGCACTTTCAGGTTATGAAGACTGGCTATGGCATTTCCAGTTTTTCACAGGTTATGATCTTTTCAAAACAATACTAACGTCTTAAGCATATCTAATCTTTGGTTTCTTTTCCAAAGTAATTTGTATTCATGTAAAATGCAAAGGGCACTCCTTAGTGGGATGATTTTTGTGTATGTGTATGTTGGGAAGTTTTTTTCTGGTGTGGTTTTAGACCCAGGATTAATTTTTCAGGAGTAGAGTCGTTAATTTGAAGTTTTTATTAGATATAGGCATGACTACCTGAACACATCACTGCTCCACAGGGGGAACAGTCAGACACAAGGCATTCTGCCAGAAATATACGATCTCCCTGTGGGGCAGTTACACACACAGATGATCATAGCTATTCAGTTGTCTTTATTTAGTTATTTAGGATTGTTTCTGCTCCCCACTGTGTCCTGTAGATCAATTTTTGAATGATAAAAGGAAGACTATAAGCACTAAGGCTGAATCTCTCAAATCTGGTGAGTCAAGATATACACTAGATTAGAAAAGAATCTGAGTAGAAAGGGGGTTTTGAGTATTTTCTGATAACTTTAAAAAAACCCAAACAGGCACATCTACTTTCAGAGTACCTCCAGGTACGTTTGCTTGACTCATCTTCCTTTCAGCCTCAACCTACTCCCTGTAAACATCAGGGTAATAGCTGACTTTACAATCCTGTCTTTAATTGCTCTAACAGACACTGTTTCTAGATCTATTTGATAACCCAAGGTAATACACCATGTGAAACCCCAAGCAAATTCAACTGACCTCCTCTCCTTTGCTTTCCATGTAGGAGCAAGGCAGTTCATGTGATTTAGAGCACTGACTTCCCTGTTCTGGCTGCTGAGCTACCACACATCCTTTCCCTCCTCCTCCTCTATTCCCCATTCCTAGTGCCAACCCCCAGCACCACTCAGCTTTTCCCCCACCTGGAAAGTCCTCCACATGCTTAATTGGCTCTGTGGGTCTCTAAATTTCCCGTCAGAGGAGCTATCTTTTCTCCTCGTCTTATAACCTCCCAACCTTCTCTCTAATTAAACAATCAAATCCTACTTTCAACTTTCCAAGTGCTCAATCAGGCTCCCTTGCCCTTTGCTACCCTCTTCACCTTTGCTCCATAGTCTGCAGAGGCCATTCCTTTTATATATCTAATGAATGTCTGAGAGTTTGTAAAATTTATATAAAAGGTACTAGCTAAGGCCTGATTTTCTGCCTGATGTAAAAGAGAAATCTGATAAATCTGTTTTGTCTACTTTCAGAATAAAAGTCTGTAAAAAAAAAAAGTTTGGTAAAACTGACCTTAGTATTGCTTATATATTATAAAGTGTGCAGATGTATATATTTTTCCATCTGTGTCTGCTTTTTCTGTCTAACCCATGAGTTGACGGGCATAGAGATGATCCAGGTTCAGAATAGCCACAGGAAATACCGATCTTTCTGAAAGTGTTCATCCTTTGCTCTTTTACAGTGCAATGGAAGTGCAGAAATATTTTCTTTTGTGCACCTTATTTCAGCCTTTATGAAGCCTGATGCGTTCTCCTGTGCCCTAAACCCTTTAGAGCAGGAATTATGTTGAGCCATGCCTTTGTTTGAAATGAGATCTACAGGCTTGNCCAGCAGGGTGGCTCTATCAGACATCTACACACATATATTTTTGTTTCCATTACAATTAATTTTCAGATGTTTTCTGACGTAAACAATACAAAAATTTTAATATTATTTATTTATTATTCCAATGGGTTTTATTAAGATACAATATTTTAATATTTCCTGACAGGAAAATGAAAGTTATCCCTTTGGTTAGACCATTTCCTGTTCTACTTACTCCATTTACTTACAACGGCCAAGCAGCAGAAAGAGTGCCAAGCAATACGGANTTAGTATTGCTTATATATTATAAAGTGTGCAGATGTATATATTTTTCCATCTGTGTCTGCTTTTTCTGTCTAACCCATGAGTTGACGGGCATAGAGATGATCCAGGTTCAGAATAGCCACAGGAAATACCGATCTTTCTGAAAGTGTTCATCCTTTGCTCTTTTACAGTGCAATGGAAGTGCAGAAATATTTTCTTTTGTGCACCTTATTTCAGCCTTTATGAAGCCTGATGCGTTCTCCTGTGCCCTAAACCCTTTAGAGCAGGAATTATGTTGAGCCATGCCTTTGTTTGAAATGAGATCTACAGGCTTGGTAAGGGGTTTGATGGGGCTTTACCCACTATGTACAACTCATGAGAAAAAACACTTACTACACAACTGAGGCATTTCTACCTTTTAATTTTGTGGGAAGTTTGATAAAGTTAATTTCATTTTCTAACTTTCCAGGTATATTTCTCTCAAAACATCTTATTGTCAAGAGAACGAAATGTTTTGCAGACAATTGTTTGTTTGTTGACTATAGACTGAGAGCCACCAGCAGGGTGGCTCTATCAGACATCTACACACATATATTTTTGTTTCCATTACAATTAATTTTCAGATGTTTTCTGACGTAAACAATACAAAAATTTTAATATTATTTATTTATTATTCCAATGGGTTTTATTAAGATACAATATTTTAATATTTCCTGACAGGAAAATGAAAGTTATCCCTTTGGTTAGACCATTTCCTGTTCTACTTACTCCATTTACTTACAACGGCCAAGAAGCAGAAAGAGTGCCAAGCAATACGGAATACACACATGAAATGCTCATGGAATATTACTGAAGAAATTCACTAATGAAAATGATACCTCCAGAAAAGGATATTTGTTCCTTAAAGTCCAACTTCTGAGTGCCTGATTCCCAGAAATGTCATCTCTGCCCAAGATGAAGAGTCCAGATTTCCTGTGGAGTTCATGCAGGGGGGCCCACCATGAAGGTGATGACTCCTTGTCTTTGCTCCCCAGCAGAAGTGCAATGCCTTCTGTGGAAGCAGAGCACCTTCATCTATCCCAAAACTAATCCCTTGTTCTTTTTGAGGAAAAAGGTAAACCTTTCCTTGGGGGAGCCTGGCACTGCCCTGTCTTTCCTCAAAAGAAAATCACTGTCAGTACGGCTGCTGGTGGTAACAATTCTCTGTCACTTAACAGGTGAGTTTAAAGTGAGTTAGAAATTTTTACAAATCCCTCTGCTCCACACAAAACGATAAACTGAACAGACTTTGGATTAAATAATAAATGTATGATTATGACAGCTTGGAAGTATATAAAATTAGTGGTGTTGCAAGAACATCTCTTATACTTGTCTTTCATATAAAACATAAACTGAGCTGCTTTACATGCTTATTAATAAAAATATAATTTTAAAATTGAATGAAAGAAGTATCAATATTCTTAAAATAAAAAACAGATTTAGACTTCTAGGATTCTCATTTACAACTCAGAAGATTGCTCCTTTTTTTTCTATATATCTGAAGATCCTTATCTAAAGAAAGTGTTTTATACAATCTTCATTCATTTCCTTCTCTGCCTATAGGCATAATCCCTTTTCCATAAAGTCATAATCCCATTTCTTTAAGTATCTTAATTTGCAGGTCACTCAAACAAACAAGCAAACAAAAAGAAACTCCAATGTTTTTCTTTTGCTTTTGCTTTGAAAGTTTTCTGGAGTACAGTGAATAGCACTGTAATTTTTTTTCTCTTTCAGTTCACACTGATTGCTGAAAGAACTGGAAATCTCCTATCATAGAACACAGTGATGCAGTAATCTGTAAAGCAAGATTAATTCTGCAGTGACAGAGGGAAGAAATTAGTAAACAAATAACTTCGACAAAGTATAAGAAAAATGTGTTCTGAGAGCCCCTTTATTGCAGCACAAACTGGAAAAAGCCATAGCCCCCAAGCTGTAATATGACAGTGAGAAGGGGGAACTGTTTGCCATGCAGGCTGTAGCTGGTCAAACAGAAGGAAGACTCCACTGAGTCCTTTACCAACCACATGCCAGACTCTAAATGACAGCACAATGTCCCTTAATGGGACATCTGTGTCTCTGAATTTATAGCTGCCACACCACACTGGAATAGCCTGAGACACTGCTTGGATGCATACCTGATCATCATTGCAGTATTGCTCTCTCATGCCAGAGCTTTAGAGGGAAATGTTTAAATGGTATTATACACCCACCACTAACTAACTGCTCGTGGCAGAATGGGGATTTTTGAGTGGCTGGCAGAACATGATTGTAGACTAAGTGAAACAGATTTGGTAGAATAGTTTCAATTATGTACCTAAAGAAAGGTTCTGGACTGAATACAGCCTTATCAAATGCAGTTCACTGAGTCTGAAAGCAGCTGTAAATTCAGTGGTACTAGGAGCTGCAAACCATGTAATTTGAAAATGTTCATTGTCCAGTATGCCCTACAGAATATAGACAAGGCCATTTTAGTGAAACAAGCAACTCAGAAATGTCTCAAAGTGATGGCTATTCAAAAAGGGGTGAAACAACTGTTGTTACCTATGGCTTTAAAAGCCCCACAATTTAGTCCAAACACTTGCAGTGATGTGAGGCTGAACGTTGAACAATTCCCATTGTATTTACTCCCAGACTCCATAAATTTTTGCCATTGTAAGTGGTGGAAAGGATGAAATAGATGTGATGAAAAACAAAAATGTGCAAAACCTGCCAAGCCCTCGCCCTTGCACAGAGTCCTTCATGGCTTATTCTGAACATATGCCATTGTAAAACTGTTAGGAGTCTCTTAAGATCCCTGAGTCCAGTAAATTAACAGCCTGCACCACGCCTTGAATATAGGAATATGCAAGAGAGTCCTATAAGAAATATTAGAGGAATGAGCAGTAGTAGTGCAGGAGTTCAGAGGGAGTGCACAAGGAGAAAAAAAATCTCCTGCTGAGGTTTCCAAATACAAAGTTTTCCACTGAAATCACTATTCATCTAGTGGGAAAAAAAGGGCCCTAGAAAACTCCCACAGAGTCTCCTAAGTACTCTCTTTATTTTAATTCCAGCAGGGAAACTAATTTACAGTGATGCTTAGGGCACAGGTGAACCAAGATTTTCTGGCTCAGTAAATGGAGGGAAGCTTAAAAAGACTGCATATCATGACAGTACTTTCTTTGAGACCTTACATGAAGATAGAAAGTTTTCAAAGCTAACTGTTCAAGTGAAATGCTGGGGAACACATATGTGCTGTGTTTAGAAATATAGTCAACCTATTCATCTCCTCAACTTCAATTAAGCTCAAGCTGCTGTAAATCAGTGTTTTATGATAACATAGAATTGATTTCTTCATAGATGTACTTTCAGGTTTGTTAGGTATTCTTAAGAAATTCTATGACTATAGAAGAGAAATCAACATAAGGAATTTACTTGTCACAATTTTTTTACATCTCAGCTGGCTTTGTAGTTTAAAAGGAACAGAAAAGGAAAAAAATAGAAAATTATCTTTCAGCTTTCCTCTTGAGAGTACAAACTTGAGTTACCCGTATTTCATCAGGTCTGACAGGTCAGTATAGGATAAAGGCATAATGTCCCCCTTGCCTTCCCCTATATATTTGCCTTTATTATTCCAATCCCTAAACTCTTTCATGTTAATGGTTTGCAGGTAGACACAGGGATATTAACAGTCTATAGCCAATTAACCAGACTTGCTTTACTTCTTTGTATTTATCACGTGCATAAATTCTTGGATTATTTTCCCCAGATAAAAAATAAGACAATACTAGATTTAATATCAGTACCTTTTGCTAGTCTTAGTTCTTCTCCCAAGATTTATAATTAATTTTTATGCAATATATTCAACACAAATCTCAAAGCATAATAAAACTGCTTTTTCGTCACTACATGTAATAAAATGGAAGGCTTACAGGTCTT
>VZTT01076709.1:27239-57516 GCA_013400855.1 Buphagus erythrorhynchus | reverse complement strand
TGCACATACATAAGTTCATGTTACAGGGCTACTGTGAAAGCCTTCAGACACAAATAAAGAAAACTGGCTTGTTGGAACTCCCACAGAATAGATATAATAAGCATTGCAAAACTGATTGGAAGCAATGGTATTTATAGATAATATATTTTCTCAGCTCAGTGACTAAAATCAGAAGGGCAGGAGACAGAGGGGTTTAACTACACTTAAGTTTTTATGCTATTCATCATGAATTATTATGATAAAACATACTTTCTAAGGGAAAGAAAAATAGTCAGCCCTTCTTATAAAGGTATCAGGAAAGTTTGAGGAACATCTATAAATTTTTTTCAATAAACTGACAGGACNTCTAAGCCTAGTAGGTCACACTAAATAGAGTAGCATTTTTTAAAAAAAATTTACATTACATGGAAAGAAATGTTTCAGTGTGAGGAAACATTTTTACTAATGCCATTCCAGCCAAAAAAAAAATAAAGAAATTAGAGAAATTTTTGGACTCTAGTACCATTTTTATCATTACTAAAGGTTTTCTGAGCCAAAAGCTCGTAGGTTTTTGAAGAAGTATCTGTTGGTATAAGAAAAGACATTATCTTATAAAAGGTGTGCTCGATGGTAAATTGGAAACAACGTGGCTACAATCCTTCTGTTATAACTTGCCTGTGAAAGCACTCTTTAAAATCTAGAAACTTCAACAGTCTCAGGGGTTCACTGTAAGCTAATACTTTAAGTGTCATTTATTTATGCTTAAACATTAGATTCAATATTTCTTCATTAATATTTACCATGAAGTGATTTTTTTATTAATATGTTGTTGGTTTAAGTTAGTAAAAAAAAAAAAAAGGAAAAATCTTTCTGTCACAAAACTATGAAAACTAAATTATTCTAATATATTCTTATTTTCACATAAGTTTAATTTCACTTGTGTATTTTTCTTATCAAAATGGAAGAATTTTGTTTGCTACTTTAATTCTTCAAAGTATTTTAGTGTTGGAATGTAGTTGTAAAATGTGCCCTGATCATCCTCCATCTATTTCAATGTTTATTTTTGCCCCTACTTTCTTGACACATGTTCCTGAAACATTTGACTGGGAGAACATCTGTGTTGATAGTATTAGGAAGAGGAAGATATTCCCCTTCTCATATCTGAGCCACGAGGTCTGCAAATCTCCAGTGAAAAAATAAAATTAGCAGTTGAAAACTCCAGACAATATTATTTGTTGTCTGCTTGCTTCAGTTCATGTTTCAGTGTCTTATAGTAATGAGAAGGGATAGACTGGCAGTCACTAGGACAGGTCCATGGAGATAGTGACACTGCACTCTCCAAGGAGAGTTGACACAGCCAAATTCAGTCCAGAGGAATCATCTATTGTCATAGAGAAAGTGTATTTTCCTAATACATTCAGAATTACTAATTCTGGGACTGAATGTCTCCATGAGTTTCTGGATATAGCTATTTGAAACAATGGGTTTTGGTCCATCAAAATTAAAATTTCTGAAAAGGGTGGAATAAGAAAATATTTGGGGTTTGTTTTCTTTTTTTAGTTTCAGTGATTTTAAATGGATGAACGTGTAATTTATTTTTCCCAATTGCTTTTGTTTTAAGAACATTTTGAGCATTTGAAAGCAAATGATTGTTTCAAATTACTGAAATCAAGTATATGGAATTACCATTTTTTTCCTGGAAAAATTGTCTCAAAAATAAAAAAGGTAGAAGAAAAAGATTACTAAGTTACACATTAGTCAGGAATACTACCAGAGTCTGTGAGCTTAGAAGAAATCTAGTAATTTGCTCCAGGTATTCATCTGCTAAGTCAAGATGTTGGGCTTTAAGACTGAGGACTGACTGGGTGAAGATACCTTCTTCCTCTTCCCTGAATTAGTTCCCAATAGAAGTGTCTTGCATTATTTATTCTCAAAATATAGAAAAAATGCAAGGTAATGCAAGACTTTTGTTGGTGTATAGACCATATTTATCTGGGACTATGAAGTTATAGTAATGTCAGCTTTGACAAATATGAATTGAAATAGGATGTGGATGTGGATGCCTTTCTAAGAAGTCATCTATAGCAATATAAATATCTCTGTGGTTTGGAAGAAACAACTACCTCACTGCACCTCTCTGTCTGGATGCAGAGGAGAAATCTTCACCATGTGGAAAACATCTCATTAGCATCAGAAAGGATGTTCTCACAGAAAATTCCCACCAGTTCTATATGTTTCCTCATAAGAAAGAGCAATGTTTACAAAACTATTTTTCATGTATTTGTAAAATCAGTGTGTAAGTAATATTTCACTGCAGCTAGCACATATGCAGAGCAAAGTTGATAAGCAAACCAACAAGTGTTATACTTTATTAGACCAACAAGTACAGATGAAAATGTTTCAGAAGGCTTCAGACACAATTCATACTTCAAACTCAGAAAAAATAACTGCAGGAGGACTTGTATAACCACAATTTTGCTTTATTTCACTTCTGTTATGCTAAGTAGTCTTATATAAAATGTTATGTCTATTTATAAGCTTTTCTGTGTTTTATCTTTGAGTGAGACAACATGTGCTAGTACTTCATAATGAAAACCTACCCTTAATCATTAATTCTGGGTGAAAATAATAATAATTTACATCATGTATTGCTTCTACAGAATTAAGTACAGTTGAAAGAAATTAATCTTAGTCATTTTGTTTATGAAATTTTCTTTATGATGACAATTCTTCATTCTTCTGCTCAGAAACCAAGCAAAAAAACCCCAAACAAACAAACAAACAAAAAAGCACATTTTAGTGTCTTAGTAAATAAATAGGATATTTCTTTATTTCATTTTCTTATTCCAGGGTCTTTTTAGTAACTGCCTATGAAAAAATCTGTTATTCAAGAAAGAAAAAATTATACAGAATTTGATATTTCATTACCTTACAATTTTCACTCAATATTTTTGTCCTTTATTTTTACATAAATGACATTTTCTCATTTTTTAAACATAACAAAACTTTGTATATACATTACACAGCATTATATATGTTACAGAACTTAGTACAATGCTAATTTGAAGTATGACTTGTGTCAAAGTTGTGTACAAACATTTTCACAGGGAATTTGTTTCAGTTTCATTCTGTTTTCTTAAAGCTGGTATATAACAGCATGTTGGTTGCTGCAGATACAATTAGAACTATACTGAGGTTTTTGCTTATGTGATTATAATAGTAGCAATGACAAAAATAACTGACTTTATACTGATAATTATATACCCTGGCCTTTATTATTCCCTTAGTAATGGGAATAAATAATTTTTAACTAATTATCTAATATTTAACTCTAGTTTAGAGCAGCCCCCCTCTTCTACCCATGGTATTTACATAGGTTTATGTAGTGGGGCTAGGGTACTCAGTGCCTTACAATACTGAATCCAAATATTCTGCAGCAGTCACAGCTCTCTGAGTTTCAAAGAGCTAGGCTCATTTCTAATATGCAATGTACATGACTAATGAAAAGAAAATGAGGGACAAAATAGGGGTAGCATTTTTGAGAGTGTGGACAGAGCCAAAAGGCTGCAGGCTGTTGGTATTCTCTTCAGGCAAGCAACAGCCAGCTGAACTCCAAACATAAACAGGCACACATCCTAACCTGGACTATGGGATTCAGATCTCAAAATATACAAAAAAAATTGTAATTCTCATGGAAAAGTCCTTCATGCAGGGCCCGAACTAAATCCAGTTCCCAAATATCACAGTGGGGAATGAAGATAAGACAACACTCTACGTATCCTACAGGATTTGTGTTCAAAAGCCTGATGATCTCTCGTGAGTGGACACTTCCTCTGACATGTAAGGGAGCTTGTCTCTAGAAATTGTCCACAAGGAAAAAATTCTCCATCTCTAACAATTACTATCACATCACTGAAATAATTGCAACTATGCTGTTCTGCAACATTCAAAGGTTTTGCTACTTGTACCTGATATAAAAGAGTGCATGTATGTATGCATCTCTCTTAGGGCCTTATGAAATGCATTCCTTTGCATTTTGCATTCACATGGGCAAGGAAAGTTTGTTAATTGCTCCTATTTTAATTGGGCTCTCTCGCTGAGGGATACAAAGAGATGGGTTTCTTCCTACAGGAGAAAGCCGAGCTTGCACTGATTTCAGAGCCAGGTGGATGTGGTGACTGTGGTGCTGCTGGAAAGCTGTAAATGTTCAACATCAGTCCAGCACCCCTCTGACACACATTCAAATGGCTGAATGACTAAATGTGGGTCAGTCAATTGGGATAACAGGAATAATGGAATAATTGCAGAATTTCTGTTCCCTGCTTTGCAAATAAGTGTCTTGGTTTCACTTCTGTCTGCCACAAGAGGCAAGTGGCTTTCTTTGTTATGACATGTCTATTTCCATGCTGACAGGGTTCTTGTACAACTCCCTCAATAATGTTCAGAGAATTTAAGATGCTGATAAACAAATTCCCTAATGCCTTTTGTAATAGCTTCTGACACAGTTCTATGTGTGATGGAGAGAAACAATTAAGAGTAGTCCTCTGGTATCAGAATATCTCCATGGTTTTGGAAAGTTCCAGCAATTTCTTCAGAGTTCCTAATTTCCCTATGCAGAATGTGATATTGAATTCAGCAATACTTTTACTGGCCAGGACTGAAGCACTTTAATCTTCTGTAATACTTAAAAAGTACTGTTGTTTTGAGTTCTGTTGGTTCTTCTATTTGAGTTGTTTTAGTTTTTGGGTTTTATTTCCCCCCCTATGTATCTTCAGTTCTCTTTCTAGATACTTTAATGGTTATTGTATTTACATTTTACAGTTCCATGATCTGAGTGCTTGTTCAATGTGACCGAGGTGATCATCATATTAGGTGGTGAATTTCATTGGTTGATCTAGGTAGGAGAGAGCAAAGAAAGAATATAGCAGACTTTTCTATTTAGCACTACTCAGTGAAGTATAAATAAGGTCTTCTCACATGATACAGCAAAAGTTCAGGGTTGTGCATGATCTCTTGATTCTCTCTCCCAGTGTGACAGATGCCTTAAACTGTCACCCAAATCTTATCCAGCAACAGATATATGGTGTTAATATTTCTTCGACTATTTATCTTTAGATAGCACTTGTACTTGTTTTTATATTTTTGTGTTGTTTTGTTGATGATAAAAAGTGGAAACCTCTGGAGATTTAAATATATCAATAAATATAAACTATAAATATAAATAGACTACTATAAATAGAAACCACTATAGATATAGATATAGATGACTATAAATAGAAAATCCATTAGATTTACCTTCAGTCTGTGGAGTTCATTTTCTACTGTGAAACCTCACTAGTTTTGGAAAATGTCTCTAATATTATTTTTTTAAAGTGTAGCTTGTGACATTGTAACATTCAAATAAAATTGTTTAAATAGAAGTATGTTCGATGATTTTCATCATGAAGGCATTTGTATTTTTGCCATCATCACAAATAGTATCTTGCCATTTTGTACAATAAATTTGGAGAAAGAACAGGATGAGCTAGCCCTGTTCAAGTTCCAAAGGCATGCAGAAACAGAAAATGTAGATCAACTTATTATCACTTTATATGCATAGCTGCCATGTTAAGTCACCACACTTCAAAGTAGTAAATTACCAAAGCATATTATGTCAGAACTTGAAAACTATAATACATTGCTCTTGATACTCTAGACCCCTAAGGCAATATCACAATCTGTAGTTTCTAGCACAGGTATTTACTCTGCAATGAAGTGGTAATAGCAAAAGCTTGCAGTCTTTTGCTCTTTGGCTTCCTGGAGTTTGGCAGGCTGTTCATCCACCTGACACAATTAATCCCAACAACTAGACAATGTAACAACAGCAACACATGAACTTTTTCTGAGAACCACTTTATCATATGTTGCATAAAAATATTTGAGGGCTCGGGAATGGTTGGATTGAAAGTTCAGTTCATGATTGTTTACAATACAGCAAACTTTAGTCTAAACGGAGACAGTGAATAGCTTTGCCATCTGTTGTTTAAAAAAATAGAAAGAAAGAAAAAAGAGAAAAATTAGTTCCATTTGCTTCAAACAGCTATGAGGTGGTCAAGCTAGAATACTTGGCACAGGAGATGTTTAGAATTGAAAAGAAGTTTACATCTGGTCTCTGCTCACAGCTTATTTAACTCATCTGTAGCTGCCTTTGTTATCCCAGGCTCTGAAATCTGTTTCTGCCATTCTTCTTTGAGCTTGCTGCAGCTAGTCCTGGCTACCAAGAGCAGGGATGTGAAGCTGCCCTGGACTGTCCGTGGCTGTGGCAGGCAGCCCAGGGCAGGAGTTCCTGCACGTACAGCATCCCCTGCAGACACAGGCTGCCAGAGCTCACCCAGCTGCCGGGAACACATCCCTGCTCCCAGCAAAAGCAGGACCCCTGCATATTAGTAGGAACCAAGTTCTCAAGTCAAAGTCTCTTTTTTAACTCATAAGGCTACATAGCCATTTTTAGCCTGTAGATGGTGTTTTGTTTTTCAACAGAAGCGATTTCGGGCACCAATGAACTAGATAGAAGCTGAGCTGTAGTTGCCACTGTCATCAAAAGTGCTTGACTTGTCTGTGCCAACCCAGCTGACACCCCAGCTGGAGAGGCTCCAGTGGTGGCAGAACCTGACACACACACAGCCACAATTTGGCCTTAGGAGGGTTGATAAGACATCATTTGCTTTTGTACTGGAAGAAATCCCAGGACTGGAAGACATAAGTAGAACCAAAGTAGATATTTTAGGCTGTTGAAAAAGCTCCTGTGGACTTCTGTCTGAAACCAGCAGTTTGAAAATCTCCATGTAAAAGGTCTTGTACAACTGAATATTTTCAGATTTTCAGATATGTGTGTTGGTGAGTCATATCCTATACTCAAAGGAAGCCAATGCTGCCTGTCTTCCACTGTACTTCACCATTATTATTATTATACTATCAGGACAATATGGTGAGCATTCAATATCATATAAATACACTAGAGTACATAATACACAAACCTTAAAAAGTTAGCTATCTTTAAATTTACCTATATTTCAGCTAAATTAGAAGTGTAAAAAAACTGAACATTCAGTGAGGTAAAATATATTTAAGACACTTTCTGAAGACTTTTTTATATAAATCAACAGACTATTCTAAGGATAATTCTTAGATGATTTCTAGATAATCTCACCCTTTTCTACCCCTTTTTGATAGTTTGAGTAGGACTTGAGGGATGTCTTAGCTTCAAATGGAAAATATTTGCTGAAAAATCTGTTGAATAATTAGGAGATATACAGCATTTTGCTTATCAACTGCTGTAAAAAGTAATTAATCCTTTACAGTCATTTCAGATATCTGGTGTTAAGAGTAAACTGAAATATTACCATAACTTAAAGAAAAAATAGTTAAATGTGGCTTGGTTTTAAAACTTGCTGTTCTTTTGAAGTTGTTATATATGCCTCTACCAAAAAGAGAAAAATTTAAATACCTGGAATTTTCTTCCTATTTTCACGTGTCTTGTCTAGGAAGACAAATTCCTCAAGTCATTGTGTAACCTAAGTAGCATCTATTGCACATAGATGCAATACCTGCTGCAATGCTTTGGCTGGAGCACATTTCTTACCCTTGGGATGAGGGGTTAGCCATTTACACAGAGATTGTGAGTAGATTCTGAGCCTCACCCAGGTCTCCAACATATGTTTTACATTTCCTAGTCAGACTGAGAATTGTGTTTTGGGTTCCTTATATTTTGCTTTCCAATTGGAACAGACAGTAGCAGGATAAGAGAAGAGGAGCCTTAGAGTATTATTAACCTCTATCTGAAACTGTCTAGCAATTGATTGTTGTTAAAACACGGGGGTTTTTTTATTATTTTTTTCAACTTCCATCTAATTATAGAATTCATACATGTAAGAAGGTGTTCCTATTACTTTTACAAGGATTTTTTTTCTATTGCCTGGTATTTGCTTGATCTTGAAATCTTGAAATTTATTTTTACATCCAAGACCTTTTTTTTTCTATATAACCGCTTAATTTTTAAATTTTTTATTCTGTAATCATGTGTGCTGATGCAACTCAAGCAGCTCTATTTTTAATGCTTACTAAGAGAAATGAAACATAGTGCTTTTTAGATAACATTTTGCTTCAGAACTTTCCTAGCTTTTAGGGGAATTGGAAGTCAATGTATTTCTGGCAGCAGCTCTATTACTGGATGAATTTATGAAATAATTCAGATGGTGGTCCCAATGAGAGAAAATGCTGCTATCCTATCATATGAAATCTGCGCTTCTGCAGTACTACTATGTTTTGCAGAATCATGAAAAAAATGCATGAAGGTCATCTAGTCCATCTGCTTGATTTGATTCACATTTACCTGTGGCAATCCTGGCAGATGTTTGTCTAACCTTTTTGTAAAGGCATCCATTGACATCCACAGTAAATGGCTCTTTATTTCTCCAGTGCAAGTCTATGTCCATTTTTATGCATGAGCACACACAAAGGTGTGTTGGGTGAAACTTTGGGCCTCTGTATCCCTCATATGTGATAGCTAATTTTTAGAAAATCTTTTCTATGAAAGTAGCAACACTTTCAAAACCAAAGTTTTGACAGATGGTCATCTTACCTGTGTGATAAAAGCAGTGGTTAATAGCTGTATGTTAGTGAAAGAATTAATAAAACAAAATGAAAAAAGAAAATAATTATCCAAAAGGAATTAAGCATAGAAAGCAACATTGCTACACAATGCTCTCCTTTTATTCATTAGTTTATTAACTAATTAGTGATGTCTGTGTTGACCAGATAGAATGGGACAGATTCTAATTTGGGTTATGTTGTGCTGGTCAATACATTTAAAATTACTCATATAACCGTCTCAGCATTTAGGTCTACATATAAAGAGAAAAATTAGTTTGATATATAATGTTTCACAGATCTCATTTTGAAATATTTTTCATTGAAATTCAACATATTCATTTATAAAGCTAAGCAGTATACATATTAGTAATGAGTACTGTGTTCTTTAGATTCTCTCTTTAGAAACAATTTCATGTCATGAATGACTGATAGAGAAATATCGGACAAACTAAGCAGAGGAAGAGCACTGATAAAAACAATTATTTCTGTAAAAGCAAGTGAGATTGTTTCCAGATATTCATAGATTAGATTCAATCAGTGCATGTTTAATTTAAAGTAAGACCTTTCCATCCTGTGCTGTGCTGGACTCTGATTGTCTTTATCAGTTTGATCATGACAGTATAAAGAAATGGAAGATCATGCCTTACTTAAAACAGACATTTAGTTCTGATTTGTGTTTGATACTACTCTGCAAAAGTGACCACTCACAGAAGTCTCTCGAGGGAAATACCATACAGTTATAGCCTGCATGCTTGTCTCACATTAAGCCAAGAGACTTAAATCAAAAATATTTAATGGAAGACAAGTACAACAAGCCTAATGCATTATAGAAAATTCATTACAATCCTATCTAGAAAAACCTTACTTTTCATTTCTGTGTATCACAAATCCAGTTGATTGAAACCTACAGCAAGCTCCTGTTAATTTGGAAAAAGTATTTAACCAGAATATAATTGTTGGTAATGCAAAGCTGGGTGTCTGTGACTGGCCTGAAATTTGTTGTCAGCAGGAAGAAGATTAATTTCATTTAGTGTCTTTGTCATGTCTCACTGGCTTCCTGTCTTTTTAGCTTGTTACCACAGTGGGCTGCTGCTGTCACTCTCAATTCACTTTCTGCTCAGTTATTTGTTATCTGATGGATCTGTATACACATTTTCCCAAAATGACATTTTTCCCCTCCTGAACTGGAACTGCTATCATGAAGTCTACACTATGAGAGAAAATCTACACTGAACTTAAAAATATTAAGAAAGAAAGAAATAATTACATTTGTACAATTCTACAACAATGTCCCTGTCCAGGTACTCTGGCTGCCTGAGGAAAACTGCTTTTTCCCTTGTATTTTTTTCCATGTAAATGAAAGAAGCAGTGATAAAGTATGAAAGCATGTATTTATAGGCTCCAGACCTTACGTCTCAGTCCCTGCATCTGTGAGGAGGCCCAAGAATAACAGGAGTACTCCACAGTGTTCAGAATAATATGGTACATAGATGAGGAGCTGTTAAGAGTATGTTTGGAGTATTTTAGTCCACTTGCAAAGTGTTCTGGAATCAGACGATGTGGAGTGTTCTGCCAGCAGTGACGAGTTTTAACAGGATTACCCTGTAAGGGGACATCCATATTTCAAAATATTTATCATATGCACATGTACATGTGCCTGTGGACATGATGCTTCTATTCCATTATCTCCTCCTGACCTGATAAAACAGATCTCTCTTTAATGCAGCTCTGTAGATGCTTAGGGACAAAACGGGAGGACCAGGGTCAGACTGTCTTGCTCCTTCCCCAGGGGAGCAAAGGAAAATCTATTCTACTGTTTTATACCTTCTGGTTGCATACAGGATATGCTTAAGTACTTTGCTAAATTGTCTTTAATGGCTGGGCTAAATGAATGCTATACCATGCCAAGTGAGTGACAAAAGGCTATTCTCAGTGGCTATTCTTACAATGTGCAAGGGTCTTAACCCTATAGTTTTTTCTAAGGCTAAGAAAATTTCACAACTGAGAGTGACCTTTTAATGTGCTTAGAAACCATACAGTTTTTGTTATAAAAGTAACTTCTCAAAAGTACACAGAAACAAAAACTGTGCTATCAGAGATGTCCCTGCCTTGTCATACCCTGTTTTGGTGTAGGACAGAGGCTGTTCACCAAGGCCAGTTTTGTTGAAAGACTCCAACACTGTAGGCTCCTTTTATTGTCAGAAGAGACAGAATTCCTGAACAGGCAACCCTGAGAAATCTTGAAATTGCCTCCAGAAGATGTCTTCCTCTTACTGTTGACAACAGCATCAGTCTGTTAATTCTTTACAGTTTCATGTGCCTCCAATGCTGATCAGCAATGTGACATTGATTTCCAGTTTGTGGTTATATTTTGGATTGTCAGAACATGAGAAACAGTTGAATGATCATATTAAGGTCTAAACCCGGGCAGCAAACATAACAGCAAGAGAATTTGAGGAATGGGTAAGGGTATAATCATGTTTTACCATGACCTTCCAAATTTCAAGTAATTTGTGGCTCAGGGAAATACAAAATGACCAACAGTTTACACTTCTTTAAAATCAGCCCTGAAAAGCACTGTGGTGTGATCTGATCTGCCAGCCTTCCTGCTAACAGTATAAAGTTCTCATTTGGGAGTGTATCTTGGCAGGACTAAAAGAAAAAAACTTGGATTATGGTGGAATCATATCATAGAGCAGTTGGAAGGGACCTCAGGCATCATCTAGTTCCAAATGCCCTTCCATGGCCAGGGACACCTTACACTAGACCTTGTTGCTCAAAATCCCATCAAGGCTGTCCAGTGTCCCACTGGAAGGCATCCCTTCCCTCCTTTGCACAAGTCCAGGTAGATGACATAAGTTGCTCTTCTCTTTTCCACCAACACTGTGACCACATGGAAGAAGGCCAAGCAGATTTGTCAGGCACAATTTGCCCTTGATGACACCATGTTGGCTGTCACAAACCACCTCCTTTCCCATGTGCCTTAGCATAATTTCCAGGGGGATTTGCTCTGTCTTTCCAGGCACAGTTATGAAACTCATTGAGACCTGTAGTACTCGAGGTCTTCCTTTTCGCTTTTCTTTTTAAAAATGGGGTTTATGCTTCCTCTTTTCCAGTAAAGAACATCTTTACTGGATTGTCACAACTTCTCAAATATGATGGATAGTGGCTTAACCACTTAATCTGGCAGTTCCCTTAGGACCCAGAGATGTGTCCTATCAGGTCCCACGCACCACAGTGGACGCAAACTCAGTATATCACTTGCTTTGCAGGAAGAATTAAAAAAACATATTGTCCAAGTGAAGACATACTTTGGCTGTTGCATGGGAAGCTCAGTCTCCAAACTCAGCCATTACCTGCAGTAAGCAGAGTGCTATATCAAGAACATTTCTAAAGGTAAAGTTGCTTAGCACTGCTAAAATGCAAAGGAAAGTTCTCTCCCCACCCCTGGAGTGAGGGGAACAGCAGTGAGGAAAGTCCTTGCACTAATTCTGGAATGTGAGCTTGCAGTACATGGCCATTTACAGACAGCTGTGGCAAAAATCCCCTAGCACTACTCTCATAAATTTTTGCTGTTGCCCAAGTCAGCTGGAAATCTTCTACCTGAAAGATGAGTTTTACTATTCTTTAAAAACAAACAAATGAACCTCTGGTACCTCTTCAAAAAAAAGACAGACGTTTTCTATTACAGCAAAGTGGTAGCTTTACTACCATGAAAGAATGCTAGCTTACTTCTTAAAAAACATTAGATACATTAATCAGAGAAACAGATGCTGTAACTAATTTGCTTTGTAGGTGAGGTATGGTCCATGCAGTGCCTTTTTCAACATGCATCAAGTACATAAGTACATTCTCAAAGTATCCTGGAAGGTGGCAGTATCTAACACCAAACAAATGGAAAAGTAGAAAAATTTTCAGGCAAAAAAAGAATAAAGAAGGAGCTATAAGAACTAAAGCATTAATTTTTAAACTAAAGCAGGGAAACTTCAAGTAGAAAAAGAGCATAGTTTGAAATTATTTGACAAATCTGGAGACGGTAATAAATTGTGAAATTGGGGTGTGCCCTTTTCTTTCCATTGCTTAATACAAAAGAGTTGATGCTGATAATATTACAGAATATTGTCCTGTGACCAGAAGTAACAGTTATGAGCTTTAATGTACTATTCAGTTTCACTTTTGTAATCTCTGTAATGACTTTAGGTGCCATTCATGCTGTTAACCCACACACAAACCAACCACAATATTTTTTCAAATTATGATTGACAAACTGTCTTTGTTTTGCAGAGTTTGAGCAACCAAGCAAACTCATATCTTTCCAGTAGTTTTTTACAACTGTCTATTAATTTGTTTGCCACTTTCAGTTACCATCAACAGCAATATTGTTCAGCACAGTAGACTGGGGATAGGGTGGTGGCTATTTCCTGAAGCTGTATTTTTGTTACATTTGATGCAAGCACATACAGGAATCTCTGATCTTATACAGATGAAGGTTTCGTATTCAACAATCATCTAATTCTAGTTTAGGTCACTCCATAACTGTTTTCTTTTTTTTTTTTTTTCCTGCTGTATTTACTACAAGCAAGAAGAAATGAAGTATCCTTGTAGAAAAGTTTTTGTTGAATCTGTACTGTTTGACATATGAGAAAAATGTATCTTGTAGTAACAGAATTATTTTTAAAATAACTGTTAGGGGATAGAAAGGAAAAATCTACAATATCCACAATGATATCTAAAGACAAAAGTGAATTTAATTTATTACACATACATTTCCCATATGAAAATCATGTTCTGAGAAGAACTTATGAAAGGACTGATTTCAGTTGAATAGCTAGAGTTATTTTCATACAAGGANTGATTTTCATACACGGAGTCACACACGCACAATATCTTTATATATATATATATGTTTATAAATCATTTTGGGCAGGCTTCATTACCTCCCAACTGGAGAACCAAATTACTAACAATAAAACATTACACTATACTAAAACATTATATTGTATGGATGGGAAACACCACCTTTATTACAAAATGACATTTTAGAATACTTTAAAGCATTTGCATATTTATTGTGACTGCTTGTTGTAGCTTTTCATCTATAAAACCAATTTTCTCAGACACCATCAGACCTTTTTCTAAAAGTGTTGTCACATACTACAAAGCCTATTAAATTTTTTTATTTTTAATTTCTTGAACTGCAAAATTTTGTGATTTATACAAAATCTGATATTGGTGGGAAATTCCAAGGCTAGAAGTGAATATAAAATCCCACTGGAAACCTGGAAATATCTTTTTTCCCAGAATGGGAAGCTGCATTGGCAGAATAAAGAAATAAGACATGATCATTCTGTCTTGCACCTTGGATGATATATCACTAACATGTTGTTTGGGCTGCTACAATTTAAGAAGTAAAAGGAAGATATTTTTTGCCAACACATTTGAAAACATACATGTCTGATTAGGAATTTGGGAATTTATTTACAACCACATAAACGAGTAATAAAGGAAGAGTACAGATGTAGTAAGTAATGTGTAGAATAACAAGAAAAGTATATCTAGCACAAAAGCAAGATTTCTCTTATTTAAATTGCTAACACAAAATTGTATGAATGTGATACTACTATCCTGTCTTTTCTCAAATCAGATAAATCTAAATTTAGTGTAAAAAACCCACATTCTAGGTTGTTTGGGTTTGTTTGTTTGGTTGGATTTTCCTATTATTAAGAAGTCTAGGAAATTATTTGCTAATAAAAAAGTAAATTGAAAAGTCCAGTGTAGGAGAATTCACAGATAACAAAATATTATTTTCTGAATCTCTTATTTTTCCATTTTTATGTCATGAGTGCAATGGCAATGACATTACTCTGGAAACTAGGAAAACATTTTTCATCATGACATTGTTTGGCCCTGGGCAAGTCAGTCAACATCTCTACTTCTGTATGCTCAACAGTGGAACAGAGATAATAAAGCTGTATATACACTGTAAATCCCTGAGAGCTGGATTACAGCATCCTGCAGAAATACATTTAGAAGGGATTAAAAAGCTTTGCAAAGTGGCCCTGACCCTTCTCAAGTATTGCAAGAAGTGCTGTGCCTCAGAGTTGGCTGCAACACCTCCATTAAAAATGGGCAGTGCCTGGTTGGTAGTAGCGTTTACAGTTGTCTATGATACCAAGAAACAAAGTGCAGATCTTTCCACTCAGAAAGGTAGCTACACATCTGAATTAAGGTCATACAGTTTACCCTGGTTTGCCTTTTTTCCACTTCCTGCACCTGTCCTCACACGAGAACCCTGGCACCAGGTGGATGTGCCATAACCTCAGGATCCTTTACCCAGGGCTTGTCCCTCAGAATTCCTGTACCTCACCTCACTCTTCCTCACCTGACCTCTCCTTTTTCTGTGTGGCTTTCAAGGCTAGTAGAAAGAGCAGTGCAGAGTCATCATGCCAAGAATAAGGCTCATCTTATATATGAGTCTTAGAATATGCTGATTTCCTTTATGAATTTTGCATGAAGAACTTAATGTAAATGGAAAATACAATTACCTTCTCTCACAAAAGTGCTGTGAGTATTAAATAGTTAATGACCATTAGGCTTTGTTAAGTATCATTTTGCAATTTTGATTTCCCAATTCCAAGGTATTATTTAAGTAGGTATTGCATCTAATTATCTGTCACCTCTGTCTGGAGCAGAGATCATGTATGTTAGCTGGACTACTATTGCAGAATCTCCTTTATGTCACAGAAAGGCTGTTACCTAATTTGGGGTGAAACAATTAAACACTAAATATTCTTTTCAGATCTCTTTACACACTTCAAGATTTGAAGCCAAGGGGTTTTTTTTTTGTATGAGACTTCTTAAAAAATAAATCAGTTGAACTTCTAATGAAATTCTGGAATTTATGTGACCAATAACTGGTATTAATATCACCATGATATCAGTACACTTTTTTTTTTCTTAGGAACTTAAGCTTTATTTTTCAGAACAGCAAACTGTTTAATAAAGTAGGTGTGTTCATTAAAGATACTTAAGAGCAGAAGTAGGAAAGAAAATGCTTGTGTTATGTCAGTGAGCACAATGTCCTTTGCAACTTTTATCTTCTTTAATTAGGTTAAAACCCTCCCAAATTAGACTTGCTCAGACATTTTTAACCACTAAAAGTTTTGTTATTAAAAGCAAAGCTTGACACTACTTGCATAATATAAATTAAGACCTAATTTAATCTTAGGAATATCTTGAAAAGAATAAGTGTCCATTTCACAGAACTACAAAAATAGACAATTTATTTACAAAGCTTATTTATAAATTTCAAATTAAAAGCCTGGATTCTTTGCATCTTAGTGTATTATAAGAATTATATTACTAAATTACATACTGAGGAATGTATTTGACAAGTTGTGAAGAAAAAAGTAGAGGAAAACAAAATGAATATGAGAAGAAACTTTACCCTAATAATCAACATCATGTAATCTAATTTTAAAATAATTTGATGTAAGAGAACTGGAATTAAGATGTACAGAAACTTTTTATTAATGAATAATTAGTTTAAAAATATTTCTTGCTTAGTCTATACTAAGAATATTTTTCCTCTCTTAATTTAAGAAACAGGTGGTTTTTTTCTTTCAAAAGGGAATTTCTGAATTTAAAATCCAGCTTCGTGGTGTATGAATCACATGCACTCAATCGTTAATTTCAGATTTTTTTCATGGACACTGTTTGAAAATTCTATTTTTACATATAATTATAATTCAAAATATTATTCTGGTAGAAGAATGATCAAGGGTGAACACCCAGAAGCCTAGAGAATGAAGTCACTGAATGGCAGAAACCAAGAAGGGCTTGAGTTAATCCCCAGTAAGAATCCTCACTCTCCTGTGAAAAAGACAGTTCCAAATCTGAACCTGGCTTCTAAAACCATGTCTCACTTTTATACTGAGCAAAATAAATTTTAAAAATTTGGATGAGTCCTACGCCTAAGCACTGATGGCAAGGGTAGGATGTGGTTTCCTTGCTGGGGCACAGCAGTGGTCCAGCCCCACCTTATTGGCCTCCAGACTCCATGTGAGAGTGCTGAGCTGGGAGGTTTGGCTGGCAGCATCTCTTTGGACCTAACTGAGAAATCCTGGCCCTTTGTTGCTCCAGAGTGGAATAAGATGTGCTCTCACACATTTCATGTGTAGGTTGTTTGGGGCCCTCTCCTTAAACATATCACTGCACCTGGATCTTGGATTGCAGTCTGACCTGCAATTAATAAAAAGTACAATTGAAAGATAGGAATGCTGCATCTCGTTTCCATTTGTTCTCCAGATTTTTAGAAATCCCAGACAGATGTTTTCATTTAATATAAGAAAGGAAAAAAGGAAAAATCAGTGTTTTCAAGAAGAATGTAGAACACTGTGTTGATTGAATGTTTTGAGCTTCCTTTCATACACTGCTCATTTGTCATTTCACTAGTAATTTATTTTAAAACAGTCATCACATCGAACTCTTCAAGTCAACAACACTACCCATAGTATTAATGACTAATATGTGGTATTTAAACAGTGCTTGTCCCCTTCAAAGCATTTTACAAATATTGATTCATGATCTACTGAAGAAAAATAAAATTATGGTTGGACTACATTAATGTATAATCTTTGAATTAATTAAGATTTATAGTGTCAGTCTTGCTCTAGGCAGAATTCTGAGTATTTTGTTGGAATTTGCCTAGGATGACTTTTTCCCACTTTATTTGCCATTCTTCCTGGAAGGTATTAGTTTAAATCTGAAATGTTAATGTCTGGAGTAGCATACTTTTTTTTATTCTATTTTTTTTTTGGTTTTTATCTCTTAGATACAGACCCGTTTTGCAGATTTTGAACACGCAACTGAAAGCAAAAACACACAAATGCATCTTGGGTGATTTAAAAGTTATCCTTCATACAGCTGATCAGCAACAGAAATGGTGATGGGGCTCAGCCTGTGCAGCTCTCCAGGGACCACAACAAACAGCTGTTTGAGCAGATCCAAACCGGGAATGTGAATAAGGGCTCAGGGCAGGTGGGAAGAAGCATGTGTGCAAAGAGTTCACAAGGAAAATTCCCAGGTTACAAATACTGCAGAAGAGCCAGGAAAAACACAGAGCCATGAACTGTGAATGAACTGTGCTCCTCAGTTATCACCTGGAAACACGGCAGAATAAAAGATTACTGGAAAGCTTTTTCCACCTGCTGTAGCCATTTTGTGCTACTCTTGAGACAGAGAATGGCTCTAGAGAGGTCCCAGGGAAAACTCTTTGGTGTGAATAACAGCCAAGGACACTGCTCTTTCAGGAGCTCCCAGAAATTCCCAGAAGAACATACCAAGTAGGCCAAGTTCTAGGTTTTGGGGTGGGTTTTTTCTGTGTCTGATCTTTATCCATCTTAACCCTGATAAAATGTCTAAAGCTCCTGCTCTGAGGCAGGCTGAATACTCCTATGGCTGACTTAAATTTCCTTTCTTATATTAGATCTTTGGAAGATAGATTGACTGGATGGGAAAGTGCTGTCATCTATTTCCTATCCACTCACAGATCCTCTCTTTTCTTTGACATTCTCTTCTGTCACTGAACATGTGTCCCTTTAAGTGTAGACAGTGATCTGAGGAAACACTGTTTTACTGCAACCTCCACTTGCATGTACTAAGATAGACAATCTTATTTCTACCTCTTTGCATGACCTATGTGCAAAGAGCCTTTATCTGCTTTATTTTTTTAATGTCTCCTAGTTTTATAGACCAAATGAACTCAGTTGATTGATAACTTCACAATAGCCATTGTTAATGGTCCGAGAAGAGTAGAGCTTTTCTTTTCATAGTAGAACTGCACTGCATCTCAAATGTTTCATAACTATTTGTCAAAATCTAGATAAATTATTCTTATAAATAGAAGTTGTTATTCTGGCCTTATTGTTCTGAAAAAAATCCAGTATTTTAATGCAGAATTTTCACTTAAGTAGTGTAGCTCTGGCTTTCTACATAGTAGATTGGTGTTGCAGGGCAACACCAATAGAATATTTTGCTATTCCCAGTGATGAAAACAAAACTGGCAATTGCAAGGACAAAAATAAATACACCAGTAGCTTCATCAACATATGTAGGTGGATTACAGGTTTCCTTAGGAATAAACATAGATCATCTCTTTTCTTAGGCATTGCATTTTGACATAGAGAGTATCTTTACAGAGATACATAGCAATATGAGGAAATTTAATTTCTACCTGACCATTTCAGGATTCACCTCATTACTGCAGGTTTATTCAAAAAAATATGGAACAGGTTAGCTCAAAAGAATACAAATGTAAAAAAAATTCTGAGCATTAGTCTACATTTTTAACAGTATATTAAACAGGGCTTTTTTTCTAAATTTTATAAGCACTTGCTTTGATTACAGAATATAAGACAGTCAATTTGTAAGTAAATACTGTGTTTCAGTATCATACTATGTCTTTGTCCTTCAGATGGAGAATTGCTTACACCTTGGTTTTTCCAGCTTCTCTTCTCAGATCACAAAATCATGAGATTTTTTTAACTTTTGCTTCAGAAAGTTAAAAAACCCAGCATAGCCTTTTTCTGAAATCTTTCCATCACAACTGAACACCAAACGAGGGACAGGCAGCCATTAGAGCAGCACTCTTTTCCTGATCCTTTGAGTGAACTAGTTGAAATTTTCACAATGGCCTTCAGTTGCCAAATAAAAGCACAGACATTCTTTTTCTTTGTGGTTGTTTCACGGCTTAGTAATCATTGTGAAAGATTTATACCTATACTTATGCTGAAACAATCTGTTGCTCCACTCCAAACATGCAATACTTATTCTCTTTCTTATACTAATCTTCTTTTTGTCTCCTGTTATTAACTTTTCAATCTAACCAAATTGATTGAAGATTTTGTTTTTTGCATCAGTTGAGTTTCTTTCTTCCCAGTCTTTCACATAACTGAGACAACAGGTAACTATAAGCAACCTTCAAACATCTCTTAACTAGCAAAATTCTTATGTACCTGCCAGCTACTGTTAGTTCCAACAAAGGTAATTATTTTTTTCTGGCACAGGAAAAAAAAAAAGTAAAAATATTAGCTATACTGCAGTGTAGTGCAAAAGTACAAATGAATTTTTAAAGTTTTGTGCTTAATGTTTAATTGAAGTTTAGTTCACAGCTTGGTGGTCTTATCTGAGTACTTGTTCTAGCCCCAAGTCTTCCTCATGCATATGTATTTAGGAGATACCAGGCAAATAAATATGTAAAGGCTTTGTGCTCTTTCTTCATTGCTTCTTCCTGGCAGTAGTCCCATTCCTGTGGCAAGATCCTACACCTAGTCCTCCCATCAACAGACCTACAGCACTTTACAGCACTTGTTTCTTTTCCATCACATGTTTTATGGTGCAAGTATGTCAGAAGTCCATCTGTAGAATGAAAAAAAGAAGATAGTAGAGAGAAGGGAAAGAATTTATATGCAGATTTGACTGAAATTTAAATAAAGCACCTACAGAGAGTAAGGTTTTCCTGTTGGAAGTTATTAACTCTGAAGTGCTTCTTACTCTCAGTACTCTCTGTAGAGAGAGCTATTATTACAATATTAGTTCTAATTTCGACATTTCATTCAGGTGTCTAAACTCAAGATGAATCAGGGCTTTGGAACTGATATTTTCTATTGCTTATGTTATAGAGCAAGCTTTGGAAACAGTGTTGGAGTTCTCTCCTCTGACAAGCTCCACCTTCAAAAGAACTTGGGCCTCAGCTTCTAATGGCTCCAAAAGAGTATTTTTCAAGTTTTTCAAAAATTTTACAAGTGTGGATTTTCAATACATCCACCAGTTCATACGCTGAATTTTTCTTAAAAAAAAATTAATCCCTCTAGTTTATGAACACAATTTGAGTTTCTCTGAAGGCATAGTCTTCAGTCTAAGCACTAAATGTATGACCTTTTGTCTCTAAGTTGATTTATTTGTAGTACAGCAAATACTTATAAGACAACTGGATACAAGACAGAAGTCTGTGTATGTATATAAAGTTTCATTTAAGTAACAAAATTCTGAATTCTTATTAGAATTTTTCTATCTGCACTAGTCTTTAAAATAAAAATGTTAAACTCGCAATGCTTTTCTTGGAAAGAAACAACCTGCCAAGCACCCAAAGAGCTCCCCCCAGTTCTTTCCCGCAGAGGGCTGTCTACAGATATTGTTATAATTCAACATAACCTTTCAGATCATTAAGATGCCGGAGTTGCCCTAAGGGAGATCAGAGTGTTCCTCGCCTCGAGCACCCTGGCAGTGCTGCTGCCCAGCTCTGCTGTGCGGGCAGGAGCTGCCA
Source organism: Buphagus erythrorhynchus (assembly GCA_013400855.1). Classification (NCBI taxonomy): domain Eukaryota; kingdom Metazoa; phylum Chordata; class Aves; order Passeriformes; family Sturnidae; genus Buphagus; species Buphagus erythrorhynchus. The sequence continues at coordinate 36,581 of VZTT01076709.1, read as the reverse complement.
GGGCTCACTGCTGTGCACGCAGAGTGTCCCTGCTGCAGGAGCTGCCTGGCCACAAACAATAGCTCCTCACCCTGCTGGCTGCTCCCTCCATATATACACACACTGAGAAAATAGAAACTCTGGCTTTAGTGCCAGCCCAGACGTGTATTTCTAAAGGTCAGTTTAATTCATCAGAAATAGTTGAAAATATGCCAGTTGAAAAGATGCCTTTCCACCAGGTCTTTTTGCTCTTGTGAACAAATGTTTCCTACTGTTGAACACCTACATAAAAGGCAAGTTCTCTCTACAGAACTGCACAGTGCCTATATTACTGATACTGGGCTCTCACCTCATATATAGATTTTCTGCTGCTCTGAAGTAACAGTTCAAATATCAAGCTCAATACACTTCATGAGGGACTGGGGAGATATGTCTCTTTTCTCACCAATATAAACTTGGAAATAAATGATGGTATCATCTCCTTTATCACAATCTAATGCTAGTGTTTTAGCAACATCCATAATATCAACAGTCTGTCACGCTTTCTAGCACATACAAGCCATGGAAGTACAAAGGGGATTTGGAGATCTAAGATGAGCTCTGGCTGGTGAGGTGTTGTGTATGGGAGGACACAGGCTGGAGCACCTCATTTTGCCTCAAGGCTCACACCAATGCACTAAAACTCTGCCTCTGTATGAGAGAAAGGTAATGCACCAAAGGCATGGGAGGACAATGAGCATGAACTAGATATAATTTAGAAATCTCATCTGCTTGGCAGCCTGCCCATGACTCTGGTTAACTCAGAAAATGGAAGAAGCCAGAGGAATTTCGAATCTCTTTCTGGGAAAAACATAGCAATGATGACAACAGTAATATGAGCAGGAATTACACATTTATTTGCACATTCTTGTATATATTGAATAACAACGTATTATAAACACATTAATTCGTAAAGACAAAGGAATTCCTTAATTCTTAATCCTTTACTTAATGGAATGTTTCTGACAAATCAGTATTATCTGCATGATTTTCCTGTAGATCTGTTTGTTGGGGTGTTTTGCTCAGAGAGGTAGAACAGCAACTGAAAGAAAAAGTAAGAAAAATTTATCTTTCATAAAAAGATGGCTATTATTTGTTATCAATGGATTGTTTTGTGGGGTTTTTTTTTTGTTTTGTTTTGTTTTTTTTTTTTTTTTTTTTTGCAATTACCAGAGTTTTAAAAGAAGTAGATATACATAAGAGATGTCAGGACAAGCAGCAAAACACAGGAAATAACTTTGGTAATAAAAATGCATGGTATGAAAGGGGTTAAAAGAAAAGGTCACAGTACCATTTTTCTAATGAGTAATAAGTAAATATGACATATAACTTTGGTAATAAAAATGCATGGTATGAAAGGGGTTAAAAGAAAAGGTCACAGTACCATTTTTCTAATGAGTAATAAGTAAATATGACAGAATATCAACTACAGAAAACAGGTGCCATAAGATTTAACTACACAGGTCCTTATATTAAAAGCTAAAATAGGTTACACATTGCTTAAGATTTCTGTATTTTCGTTTACAAACAGGGCATTAAAAAAAAATTACTTCCTGAGTGATAGAAATACCTGAAGATAGCACACAGACACAATCACAGATTCAGCTCCTGAAAACAATTTTTTGTGTCCTCTAAAGTAACCACTTTAGGAAAAGTGGTGCAGGATGGTTCTACCAGTCCTCAGGTGAGGAATAAACACTCTAAAGATGCAACCAAACATCAGTTCTCTTCCCAGCTCTTTCCAGCTCCTCATCTCTGTGCCCGTGGCTCCAGGCCCTGCTCCACAGAACAGGCATGCCTTGCAGACACTGCTTTTCCTGAGTTCCAGCACTATTGCACACTGCAGACTCTGCTTTTCCTGAGTTCCAGCACTATTGCACACTGCACTTCTGGGACCAGCAGCATGACAGCAAACACACCACACAGGGACCCTGCCTGTATTAAGAGCACTCAAAGGAATTTTGACATACATGTAGCTTTCACATGAATAATGTTTGGTATATCACTATAACTTTTCAAGGTATTTAGATAATTGACTATTCATAAAAGCCATTTCATGAGCAGAAATAGAGGATGGTCATTCCCTGTCTGGGATACCAACATCCTTTAGTGATGAGTTGGCCATAGCATTCCTAACATGGCAATTCAAAACCTAGACTGAAAATTATTATGAGCAGGTTTTAGTTTCATTGCCTTCTATGACTCTTTAGCATAACTATTCATATGTCTATTTATACTCGTGAACATGTCCTGGAATAACTTTGCCACTATACTACAACATCCCCATTGTAAATACTTTCCAGCAGGAACAAGAGAAGCCAGTTTCCCAGCCAAGAAACCAGACTTCAGCAGGAAGTGATCTCAGTAGGCATATCCTTCATTTCTGGAGTTATTTGCTTGAGCCAAAAGTCGAATGAGGACACATCTAAGCACACAAACTAGTGTAAAGAAAATGTTCTACAAATTAAAGGGATATCAGTCAACAGAGAACATATAAAGTACATTAGGCTGTCTTTATTTTGTCAACAATACACACTTCTGCAATTAAAATAGCAATATTGTCTAATTAACACATTGAAATGATAAAGCATCATTTACCTCTAAAAGTCTTCCAGGTATTCTACTATGATCTAAACACATATATGGATTAAGGGGTGTGTTTTTAAAAAGTCTGTCTTCAGACGAAGGTTGGAAAATCTTATACAATAGCATGAAACACAGTATCATGCACATTGAATTCCTGTCAGGGTGCAAAGGTCTTTCCTTTGCCTGTTCCTTATGCTCGAGACAATATGCAAAAGGTAAATTACAGAGACATTAGACAGTGATGACTGGAAACCTCAGAACATATAAATATCTTACTGATTTGTGACTGGTCCTTTTGCTTTTTTGCTAAGATTTGATGACAGTTTATGAATCAGGGCTTCATAAGTATCTGACACTTTTTAAGGTTTTGTTTTGTTTTTTGTTTTTTTTTTAATACCATGATTACAATTATTTTTCCATAGGATATCTACTTATTTAGTAATTATGGTGGAAAAATACTTTAAATACTGTAATTGATACTTTGTGGTTTCCATCATTCAGTATGGAGCCCTGTACTTCCTGTACATCATTCGCCTTGTAACACATTATTATTTATTTCTTTGTAATATTTTTTATGCTGTGTATAATACCTGAATATAATGAAGATGATCATGAAACGCTTGACAGCACCTCTGTGAGATTTACTTTCATTATTATTTCCACATCTCAGGAACAAGAGTACTATTGTTAAGACTACAATATATGCCTAAGCAAAATGTTTATCTTCATCCAGCTTTCACCTAGTCCTTCACCCTAATCTCCTTGCCATTTCTACGGTTCCTTTAAGTTTTCACAGCTGTTGATTCCACACACTGGTGTGTCTTCCCTTTCTAGGCAGCAATACAGGAAACAAAGGACAAGTTCATGTTTATTTTTCAGTACCTAATATGACAATAGTTCCTGAAAGAGGCAACTCTAAGGAAAATTCTGCTCACACCTTTCAGTCCTGGATTTTAACATGCCCAGTTCAAATGAAATTTTTGGATAGTATCTGAACACCAATAGTCTCTATTGTGGATGTGGCTCTAATGAGACACTTGAGATTTCAGAAGGTTCACAATTTGGCCAAATACCCACAGATGTCATATCAAGTGTATTTCTGACATCAGAATGACTTCACTGTATTTTTTGACAGAAAATATAACTCAGTGCAATAATTACTGACATTGGCAATTAGACGTGCTTTTCCTATCTTCAAAAAGCCCCAGACAAATCACATTTGCTTGAAACTTCTTTCTCCTTCCATCATCAGTGTAATTACATGAAAGGCAAAATTTTAGTTCAAACTAAAGTTAAAGTTAAAGTTTGGCAAACTTACCAAAGCAAACGAAATGCTAGAGTTGAAATTATTGAACAACTTTATATGGCTCCTGTGTGCATTCTCCATAAGGAAGTAACTAAAATAAAAAAGTTCAAAAAAGCATAAAAAGTCCCAGAAAAAAAATAAACTTGTCTGATAATTGTAGAGGAAATAAGTCAGAAGAGAGTGAAGAAATTAATAAGTGCCTTTTATTGAAGTCTTTAAAGAGAATAAAATTCCCATTTGGAACATTTTGATTTTAAATTTAATTTTCTATCTAAATTTTCTTCTATTATGGGCCTATAATACTTCACTCTTAGAGACTCTTATGAAACATGTATGTCCTTTTTTGAATACATTTCATGCTTAATAGGTTAGACATAATTATGTCAACACATTTAATCATTAAAACTCTTAAACGAACAATGATTCATTCTAAATAATAACCTATTTATAGCTAACTTTCCAAAACTGCTAAGGAATAGGACAGGAAAAGAACAAAAATGTTTTGTACTAATTTTCAACATAACTTTCTCTTATATATATTTAAGGAGCAGTGAATATTTACAAAAAATCAGCAAAGAAGACTGGCAGAGTATCACCATACTGAATTGTGACATCAGCACTCGTTTCCTGCTGAGGAATAGACACTTCCTGAGTATTAAGATTTATGCAAATGAATTTCTTTTGACTTCTATTAATTTAATCCAGGTTCTTATTGATGGTGAAACAATATGTTAAACTATTTTTTCCCCCAGAACTTCCAATCCAAAATGTTTTAAGGATTACTCAAAACTTATAGGAATCTACTGAGAGCAGAAGCCAAAGGGGTATTTTAATCCCTTATGCAATATTTCTGATAGCTTTTTTTTACACAGAATCTACATTGAACAGCTGTGCACACCAGTAGTGAGAAATCTGTTAATTTACTATATGAATCCAATAACAATATTTCTTCTTGGCATTTAGATTCAGTGATTAGAATTAAGTAGCAAAAAATGGGAAGGGAGTAAGGGAAGTGGAGAAAATACTTTCCAGAAAGCAAGAAATAATTCTTTGAGATTTGTACATATTCTGGAAGATTAAAATAAAATAAGAAAAAATAAACAAAAGAAAACAAAGCTAAATGCTCGTGCAATCTTTCCTGTTATTAAAATGGCTCTTCATGAAAATTTAATTATGTCATTTTTTTGGCCCCTTCAAGGGCTTAGGGCTTGGCTACACTGCAAATTAAGACATTTTTACAATATCAGGAGTCATAGCTGTACTAGTTTAAGCTGGTTAGTACAGATAGCAATAGGAACGAAGATGAGACATTTATTTTAGAAAATCTATATAGAACTGCCAAGAGCCATAAGAAAACATCATGTATTTTTCTACTGCTGAAGTTTGTAACTTTTATTATTACTAATACACAGCACAGATATCATACTCTTCTGTTCAGTGCACAGATGTATAAAAGCAGGAGTACACAGCCTGTCCCTGAGTATGACAGCTCGTTTCAGCTCTAGAGCTTCCTTCCATCCATGTCCCCTCCTTCCCAAAGGCTCACCAGATGCCAGCCAGGAGCAACAGCAGATTTAATGCTCTGGCTCTGGCAAGCTGCTCTCTAATACCATTTTTCCTGGGAAACTACAGTGTCCATTCCAGCACACAACCAAATTGCAAGTGTAACTCTCACATGGCATTTAGCAGTTCCAGCGGTCCCAAAGGACCCCACAGACCAACAGGATGAAGAAAGATGGTCTCCAAAACTAGGCTGCTATTCCCTGAATAATTAATCTTTCACAGTGCCACTTCCTTTTCAGTGATTACAATTCTGTTGAGAAAGAAAGTGGTCAGGAATAAACTCAAAATACTGTTCAAGTAACAACATGCCACCTCTGGCTACTCTTTTCTCCAGAAGCTGTGCAAATAGAAAGATGTGTTGCCTTTACATAAATATATGCACACGTATGGGCAGTAGATTAGAGTGCAGTGTTTCCATATGTGGCACATCATGAGGGGAAAAAAGGATCATTGTGGTCTTCAGAAGCCTCCACTGGAGTTAAGGAGGCCGACTCTGGTAAGAGAGTTGGCCTTCTGTGCCCTAAGTCTGCCCAGAGTTGTTGCTTTGAAGAGTTTAAAGACTGTTCATAGAGCATGAAGGAGATCAAAGCTTAATTCTCTATTTAGCTATCACTATATATAATGATATATTTTCTCTTCACAATATATATACTCATTATTTTCATTAAGTAAAATCGAATCTGTTCAGAAATCTGTTTGTACAATTTTGAATTTTCCTATCAACTCAAGATGTAACAAAAGTCTATCTTCACCAAGCTATTGCATACTAAAATCTGCCTTTTCTACTGATAGTAACTTGCTAAACAATTGAGGAATTAATTAGTACATGAATGAAACATATACACAGGTAGAAAAGGATTTTAGAGAGGAATACAAGATCAGACTCTGGAAAAAATCAATAACCTGAACTAACTAAAATCTAAATACGTAAGAGTAAGAAAATATCAGAAACAAAAATCAAACAGCACAAAAAATTAATTCTGAGAAATTAGATTTCTGGTAGCTAAATAAAAATTCAGGGAAAAAAACAGGAAAAGAAAACCCCAAATTTACTTCCCATGGAAATGCATATGAGATCACTTAAAGTTTAAGTATACATATGGGATAGCTTTATTGGAAAGGTTTTGAAACCAAAATAAACAAAGACATAGGGTATGGATGAGACCCTTACAGAAGAATGCCTGATTTTTAACTCTTCCCCAAAGAATTTTGGGAAATTGATACTGACACTCAGATCTTAGAATGAGGTCATATGTTTCTGTCCAAGTAACTAGTCTTTCTGCAGATTTAACTGGAATATCAGAGCACTGTCTATGCAAAGGTTTACATTTGCTCTGAATTAGATGTGGCACCACTAAGAATCATGACACATTTGTAACCAGCAATAAATTTATAGCAGTCATAGAGTCTCTCTTTCCCCAGTTACACTTGTAAATATTTCCTTTGGCAGTAGATTGTGAAAGAAGCCATACTCAGTATTCAAGCTCATGATGAAGTCATACCATACAGAAAAGTATCATAGGAGAAAAAGTGAATAAATCATTGTTCATGCATATATATATGAATAAATAAATACATAAATTCACAAAGATATGCAAAGCTGGTTGTATCTAAAAGAAGTAAATATTTACATGAATCTTNCAGTTGTTACTCATTATTATGCTGGTTATGACTCAAAGAGGAAAATCTTTCCCCAGACAAAATTCAATGATATGGGTGGAGCTCTCCTTTGAATTTTTGGTTTGTTTGAACTCAGTACTCAAAGTTAAACTTGGGGGATATGAATCCACATGAAATGAAAAAGTTAATGTGAACCTCTTTTGAACCAATTTGCTAAGATTACACAGCTTTTTCTATAAAGCCCCAAAGCAGAAAACTATTTAAAAAATGTCCAAAATTCAGAATAGAGACGAGACATCTGTAATAAAATTTCTGGAATGCTCAAAAGTAATTCCACAAGTCAGAGAATACTATAATCCAATAAGAGGTATTAATTTACTGCACTCTAAAACGCAGCATGTCTCTAGCTTCTCACAATCCACTTACACATACAGAAGAAATACTTTACTGAGCTGGGAGTGAAGCTAAGTAAAATCCTAGCTTTAGGAAGATATTTTGGAAGTTGAAGCCATTGTCCAGGTGAAACTGATAGCTATGTCCAAGCAATCCTCCACCATGTTCTCTTTAGAAATACAGCCCTTGCAATTCCTTCATGAACCTGAGTGCATATTAGTAAATAACCATATATTATAGCAATAATATAATTTTAAACCCTTCTGAAGCGCATGAAAGGTGAAATTTTAGTTAAGTTTTTCATTAAACTTAGGTTCAGCTCATGAAACATTCTGAAAGTGTGAGAACTGACTTCCCTGTGGGGGACAATGAACAAAAGGGTTCAAATTTGCCCATCTGGCCCTTGGAGCTCCCCATGGGCATTCTAAGGACCAGGTGAGTATGAAGGATTTCTAAGTGCAGTTGTGGAAATTATATCACCAGCATAAGCTGGTTTGCTCCACATGGCTGGTTTTGTTCAGTCATATGAGTTGCTAATGACACTTTAATGTACTTGATTTCATGCATTAGGCCTAGACTTTCTTTTTTTTTTTTTTTTAAATCCAGTCGGAAAAAGTCTTTAATTGCAACATTCTAATATTTTTTTTCTCATCACTTCAAGCAATAAGTTCTGAGGACTTTTTGACTAAGTCTACATAAAGTTGATCTGTTCCTTAACAGATGCCCTGAATTACTGAATGCAGCATGTAAATTATTTGAATTATTCTATGCAACATGTTTAATACCACCAGTGATACACAAGTAAGAGGACACGTTCTGTGCCTGGAGCAAGCATCCCCAGAAGTTTCAGAGAGTAACTGCTCTATGTCTTTCCTTGATGGTGTCAAGCATAAGCATTTCTCAGAGAATCGAAAATGTACATCAAACCATTGCCAACTTGTAAAGATAGCTTGGAAGCAAATGACCTTCAGGTTTTTACATTTTAATGTGAATAGATAGATGAAGGTAAAGCAGATGCCAATAAATATGAATTTTCATATACGTCAAAAGTAAGCTCCAATTCAGGAAAATTCCTAAAAAGAGGTGAATTTCTTGGGAGATTTTTAAGATTGAGCAGCACAGTTGTGTGAGAAACAGTGGATTATTTTGATTATATAAATTGGCTTCTAAGACAGATCTTCATATGAAAAAAAATGGTTAGGGGACAACATTGATCTATATTATTTTTCTGTCTTTGTTCTCCCTTTATTTCATATGGGAAATACATATATGTTCATCCTTACTTATTTTGTATCATTAATAATTTGTATACTTATGTGTTTATTTACATATAGAGCTTATTTGTCTTTGACTTTATTTAATTTCACTTAATTTTCCTCCTTCCCACTATATCTGTCTCTTGCCTTTTGCTATTCCTTATGACTTCTGCATTTCTGACTGTTTTCTCCTCTCTTCTGGCTAATTAGTTCATAGCTTTGTTCAGCCATTATCAGTCTTTTTTCCACATGCAGATACATCTGGGTGTCTTCTGTTTCAGCATCTGGATCCAGTAAACTTCTCACTGCACATTTCTCTCTGTGAGAGATCAGAGACAGCCCCTGATGGTAGTAGAAAAGAAAAGAAAAACAAAACCCAATAATTCCTCAGGCTACTAGGCATCATTTTTGATTCTTTCCTCAGAAGGTGTCTACTCATTTGGGCATGATTAAGAAAGATAGGTTCTCCTAGGCAGTAATGACAGATCCTTGTTTAGGGTCTTGTGTCCTCAGAGGCATCTAAATGCAATGATCTATGTAGAGACACAGGTCTTCTGAGTGAGCAGTGAGGAATATTGACAAATTTTACTGCATTTTAGT